>PVHY01013536.1:0-41102 GCA_004024945.1 Uropsilus gracilis | reverse complement strand
TTTTCTCCCATTTGGTTGGGTTTCTTTTTGTTTTGTTTATTGTCTCTTTTGCCGAACAGAAACTTTTTAGTTTTATATAGTCCCAGCTGTTTATACTTTCTTTCATTTTTTGCCGGCCATAGTTGTTTCCCCAAATGGATTTCTGAGGTGAAATTCATGAAGGGTTTTGCCCTGGTTTTCTTCTATGTACTTTATGGTTGCAGGTCTCACTTCCAGGTCTGTTATCCATTTTGAGTTAATTTTTGTACAGGGTGTGAGGGTGTTATACTGGTCCTTTTTTTTGCAAGTTTTGATCCAGTTTTCCCAGCACCATTTACTGAAGGAGGCTATCCCTGTTCCAGGGTATGTTTTTTGCCCCTTTGTCAAAGATTGACTGTATATGTGTGGTTTTATTTCCGGATATTCAATTCTGATCCATTGGTCTGTTTGTCTGTTTTTGTACCAGTACCATGCTATTTTAAGTATTATGGCTTTGTAGTACAGTTTGAAGTCTGTAATAGTATTACCTCCGTTCTCTCTCCTGTTTGTCAAAAGGGTTTTGGCTATTTGGGGTCTTTTGTTGTTCCATATGAATTTCAATAATTTTTGTTCTATCTCTTTAAAATATGTCATTGGGAACTTTATTGGAATTGCATTGAATCTTAGATTGCCTTTGGTAGTATGTCCATTTTGATAATGTTGATTGTTCCAATCCAAGAACAGGGTATGTCTTTCCATTTTTTAACATCATCTTCTATTTCTTTTAAGAATGTTTTATAGTTTCCTTTGTATAGATCTTTTACTTCTTTTGTTAGGTTTATTACAAGTATTTGATTTTCTTTGGTACAATGGTAAAGGGGTATTTTTTGTTAATTTCTTCTTCTTCTGATTGACTCTTTGCATATATGAATGTTGTTGATTTTTGCATGTTGATTTTGTATCCAGCTACCTTACCAAATCGGTTTATTATTTCAATCAGTTTTTCTGTTGATTTTTCTGGGTTCTCTACATAGAGAATCATATCATCCGCGTATAATGATAACTTTATTTCTTCGTTCCCTATTCGGATTCCTTTTATGTCTTTCTCTTGCCTTATTGCCCTAGCTAGGACTTCCAGAACTCTGTTGAAAAGAAGTGGAGAGAGTGGACATCCTTGCCTGGTTCCAGACTTTAATTGAAATGGTTTCAGTTTTTCCTCATTGAGGATGATATTTGTTGTGGGTCTGTCGTATATAGCTTTTATTATGTTGAGGTATGATCCTTTTATACCAATTTTTTCCAAGGCTTTCGTGATGAAAGGATGCTGAACTTTATCGAATGCTTTTTCCGCATCTATTGATATGATCATATGATTTTTGTTCTTCTCTTTGTTGATGTGGTGGATTATGTTGATTGATTTTCCAATGCTGAACCATCCCTGTGCCCCTGGGTTGAATCCCACTTGGTCGTGATGGATGATCCTTTTTATGCAATGTTGGATTCGGTTTGCCAGGATTTTGTTTAGAATTTTTGCATCTGTGTTCATTAGGGAGATTGGTTTATAGTTCTCTTTCTTTGTACTATCTTTATTTGTTTTTGTAATTCCTGTAATATTTGATTCATAGAAGGTATTTGGTTGCTTTCCTTCTTTCTCAAATTTTTGAAAGAGTTTTAACAGTACTGGTGTTAATTCCTCTTTGAAAGTTTGGTAGAATTCATTTATGAAACCATCTGGACCTGGACTTATGTTTTTAGTGAGAGTTCAGATGACTACCTCAATTTCACTGTATGTGATTGACCTGTTTAAGTTTTCTATTTCTGATATTGGGTCGAAGCATGAGGCAAAAGCCTCCAAATTGCAAACCCCAAGGTCCATTTCACCTGCGCCTAGAAGTTGCACCTGCGCCTAGCAGTTGCCACTCCAAATACCAATTAACAACAGGGTTTTATTAACAAGGGAGCTGAACAGGGAGAACAAAACATCGTGAAAGCCGCACGTGGCAGTTATCTTACCCCAGTCACCATTCTCAGACCCAAAGGTCCCCAAGGCACAGTGCACAGTCCAATGACGAATCCTTTGCCCCTCTGAACCTCAGAGGAAGGCACTTTCGCAAAGTCCAGTCCTTTCGCCAGCGTCTTCTCTTCCCTTTCTTTTCTCTCGGTGTCCCACGCTGCTCGACTTCTCCCAGGTGCTTCAAGCTTCTTCCACGGTGGCTGATGAAGGAATCAGTCTTCCAAATCGCTGGCCGTCTCTAGGTACCAGCTCCCCAGAGCACCTTGCTACAACGCCACACTCTCCACGCTGGCCACACTTCTGCCGGCCGCCATGGCTCCTCGTCCCCTCCAGCTCACTCTTCCAGGGGGCTTTCTCCTCCAACTCCCACTTCTGGCTACTACCCGGATGCCGCTCCTCCAACTTCTCTCTCTCCCCCTCTCGCAGCTTCTCCCGGACGTTGCTCCTCCAACTTTTTCTCTCTTGCAGCTTCTCCTCCCACGCCGCTCCTCCAACTTCTTTTTAAACGGCCACCAGCCAATGGGAGCAGAGTACCTTGTTAAATGCTACAACCTGGAGTGGGGGTGGGGTTAGGGCCACCCAGTTTCATTTCTTCTTTGTTCAATTTTGGATGACTGTAATTTTGAAATTCCTGTTCTAGGAATTTGTCCATCTCTTCCAGGTTGCTGTATTTATTTGCATATAGATGTTCGTAGTAGTCTCTAATTATCTTTGAATTTCTGCTGGGTCTGTTGTAATATCTCCCTTTTCATGTATGATCCTATTTATTTTAACTTTCTCTCTTCTATCCTTTGTAAGCCTTGCAAGGGGTTTATCAATTTTATTTATTTTTTCAAAGAACCAGCTTTTGGTTTTGTTTATCTTCTTGATAGACATTTTGGTTTCTATTTCATTAATCTCTACTTTTATTTTTATTATCTGCTGGGTTTTGGATTCTTTGTTGCTCTTTTTCTAAGTCCCCAAGTTGGGAGATTAGAGTATTTCTTTGGGCTGTTTCAATTCTTTTTATTTGGGCCTGTATTGCTATGAACTTTCCTCTTAATACTGCTTTTGCTGCATCCCATACATTTTGGAGCGTTGTGTCGTCATTATCATTTGCCTCCATGTAGGTTTTAACTTCTTCTTTGATTTCCTCTTTTACCCAGTGACCTTCCAGAAGCCTGCTGTTCAGCCTCCATGCAGTGTTTTGTTTACATTGTTGATTTCTAATTTGATGCCTTTATAATTGGAGAAAAAAGTTGGTATTATTTTAATTTTTGTGTATTTGTTCAGGTTTGTCTTGTGGCCTAATATATGATCAATTTTAGAGAATGAATCATGTGCATTTGAAAAGAAAGTATATTATTTTCCTTGGTGGTGTAATGTCCTGAATATATCTATTAGGTCCATTTGGTCTAGCTCTTCCTTTAAAGCTTTTGTCTTTGTGTAGTTGTTGTTTGTTGATCTGCCTTTTGTTGAGAGTGGCATGTTAAAATCTCCTACCACATATGTGCCTCACCAGTATTTGATTTCAGTTCTACTAGTAGTTGTTTTATGAATTTTGGTGCTCCCTCATTAAGTGCATATGTTAATTATTGTTATATCTTTTTGGTAGATTGACCTTTTAACCATTAGGTAGTGGGCATCTTTATCTTTTGTTACTTTTGCTAATTTGAAGTCTGCTCTGTCTGGTATCAGAATGGCAACCCCTACTTTCTTGTGTGGGTCATTTGCTTGTAGTGTGGTTTTCCAGTCCTGCATTTTCAGTCTATGCTTATCTTTAGAGATCAGATGTGTTTCTTGGAGGCAGCAGAATGTTGGGTTCTGTTTTCTGATCCAGTCTGCAACTCTTCATCTTTTGATTGCTTCATTTAGACCATTGACATTTAGGGTGATTATTGACATTTGCAACTCTAATGGTTTCCTGGTGGTCATTTTGGGGTTATTTTTTGTTTTGTTTTGTTTTTCTTATTGTTTTGATATTGAGGACCCCTGAAAAATTGCTTGGAGTGGGGGTCTAGTGGCAGCAAATTTCTAGAAACTTTGCTTGTCAGAGAAGGTTGTATATTTTCCTTCATAGAGAAAGGATACCTTTGCAGGGTAGAGTATTCTTGACTGGCACTTTTTTTTTCTTGGAGTTTTTTGTAGATGTGAATCCATTCTCTTCTTGCCTGAAGTGTCACTTCAGAAAAATCTGAGATCAGTCTAATGAATTTCCCCTTGTAGATTATTGATAAGGTGTGCTACCCCCTCCCCCATTGTCTCCTGTTTAAGATTGCAGATTTCAAGGGCAGATGCTAAAATGTGAGAATGACCTTAGTTAGAATTTCCCTTCAAGGAGATGCAGGGGGAGAAAAAAGTGAAATCGTCAAGGTGAAACAGATTTTCTGGAAGGTGGGAAATCAGGATATATAAAGGGCATGCAAACAAAGAGGATTTGGATTTGGAGGCCAATATGGATATTGGAGAGAGAGAGATGTTCAATGGAGGAGAGATGGGAATCGGCTATCTTGTAAAGATGCGAGCCATGTGGACATGGCCAGGCCTGGGAGCCTGTAGCCTTTGGCTAGCCCAGGCTGGCAGCATGTGTACTGAATGCAGTTAAGGAGTTTGCAGATTTGAACTCCGTGTTGGAGTTTGTTTTGCTGAGTTTGACTTGTGTCTAAAAGAGGCTGTGCAAAAGTTAGGCCTGAAAAGAAAGTGAACTTGGCTGGTTCCGGTACCATGAAGTTCCTGCTACCTGAGGATGACAAGGAGAAGGCAGTGTGGAAGACAAGGAGCATGCCAAAGGAGCGCGCCAAAGAAAGATGTCTTCAAACACATGGAGAGGAACTCCGACTGGTTGACATTGGTGAGATAATCAGGACTGAGAGACTGAGGATTCTGTGAGCAATCTGGGGAAAGGACTTTGGACAATGCTGAGAAAGGTTTTGGACAATGTTAAAATAATTGGAGTTTTCCGTACATGTTTCCTGTGTAGTTACTAGGATAATTAGAAAATCACTTTGTTAGAAATAAATTAGTCTGTACTGAGAGTCTTGACTTGGTTTGGTATTTTGGTTGAGAAGGCTGGGGATGGTAGCAAGAACTCACGAGAGTGTAGAGTTTAAACTGTTTTTAAGTTTTTTTTCTTCTGCAGTTTTTGGAGCTGAAGGCAGAGAGCAACTGGCTGGCTTTTGCATATCAATGGTAAAGGTGAACAGTGTAAATGCTAATGAACAGTGTGTAGCCTGCTTCTTAGAGAGAAGCAGGCATAGGTGTGGCTACTTCAAGGTTAAAAGTAAAGGCAATTGCTAATGTAACTGTTTGGAGCCTGCTTCATAGAGAGAGAAGCAGGCCTGTATGTGTTAAAGTGAAGGTAAAAAGCCCTTCGTGGCTACCCTGTTTCAGTTATCTGTTTCTTTTCTCTAGCCATTCTCATTATTTTTTCCTTATCTTGGGTTCTTAGAAGTTTTACGATGATGTGTCTCACTGTGACTTTCATTTCATTAAAGTAGTTTGGTGTCCTTTTGACTTGCTGTATATCTATTTTCATTTCTTTCTTCAGATTTGGGAAGTTCTCTTCTATTAGTATATTGAAAAGCCTTTCCATTCCCATGACTCTCTCCTCTCCTTCTGGGATTCCTATTAATCTTATGTTTCTTTTCTTTAAGGAATCTGACATATCACTGAGCTTTTCATCAGTCCTCTTTGTTTTTCTCTTTCTTTTTATTTCTTTGTCCTCTCTATTTCTGTATCCTCAAGTCTGCTGATTCATTCTTCTATTTCATCTAATCTGCTTCCATGGCTTTTCTGTGCATTTTTGAGCTCATCTATTGCAACCCTTAAATCTTGAGTCTCTTTCAATTTCAATTTTAGGAATTCATTTTCATTCTTCAGTTCGTTGATTAGGTTATACATATTGATGCTTCCTTTTTTATGTTTCTACTTCTTCTGTTAGTGCATTAGCTATTTCTATCATTCTGTTGTCCTTTTTTCCTGATTCTTCTCTTACTTGTTGGAGTACATTTAACATGTTGATGTTGAATTCTTTGTCTGAGATACACATCATTTATTCAATGTTTTCCTTGGTGTTTTCTGGATATAGTCTTTTCTTTGGTGGTGATGGATTATTTCCTGAAGGGGTTGCTTGCATGTCTACAGTTTTTCTTTCTTACTTACTTACTGTGTTTTGCTTTCTAACTTGTTCTACGTATTGAGAAACCATGGATCTGGTGTTGGTTGGCATGCTAAGAGCAATGTTTTCTAGGTTGAAAGTAGATTTGTAGTTTAGTTTAGTAATTTGACTAATCTAGTGACTTGCTGCATCTCACCTGGGTGGGGGAAGGGTCGGACAGGTTCCCTCAGGAACCTGGCTGATGGGTGTGGCTCCCTGGGTCTGTGGGGAAGAAGGCACAGGGATGGGTCCCTTCCAGAGGCCTGGTGATGGTGCATGACTTGTAGCTTCTCACCTGGGTGGGGGAAGGTTTGGGCAGGTTCCCTGAGGAAACTGGCTGAAGGGGGTGACTCCTCAGGTCTGCAGCAAGAGCTAGCCCTTTAAACCCAGCTATTCCTTAGGTTCATTCCATCCTGCACAAGCAGTAGTAAGATTGCACTAACCTTAAGAGGAGGCAAGAACAGATTTATGTATTAAGACAAAATAAACAAAAGTCACTGTGGGTTGCAAGGGACCCTTTTGATTATCTTACCAACCAGTTCAGTCTACTTCAAAAACTGCACATGACTCCTTCAGCCATGTGCATCCACAAAATGGTGGCGATCCTATCTTTAAGCCAGATGAAGAAGCCAAGATGGCACCATTGCTCCTCCTTCAAAAGCAAAAGATTCAAACAAGGATGGCATCATCAATTCTCCTCCAAAAGGCACACCTCCCTCGTTCTCAGTTTCAACTCTAAAGTGGTGTGAAACTAGCAAGACTCACATTATAGAAACAGTGGCAACCACTTCAGATGTCTTAGGATGAAAACAGCAACACAGCCTGTTCTTTTCATATATCTAGAAAATTTTCAAGTTTTACAGTTTCAAAGTTAAATAAGTTTTCAAGTACCACATTTGAAGTCAGTTTAAACAAGTCATGAACTTCTCCAACATGCTTCCCTGGGCTCCTCACTGTTTTTGGCTGTAGATGGAAGCCCATAATGTGGCTTCCTTCCCTGCCCTGCTCCTGCACATGGCAGTGGCAGCACTGAGTTTTCCAGTTTCCTTTGCTGCTTCTTGGCTTTCTTTTCTTCTCCTTGTGGCTCTCTCTCTCTCTCTCTCTCTCTCTCTCTCTCTCTCTCTCTCTCTCTCTCTCTGTCTCTCTCTCTCCTCTTTGAGTCTCCTCACACTGCTCCTCTCATGAGGTTTGGCTTCCTTTCTCCAAGTCTCCACCCACCAGGGCACAGTGGTTGCTATTCCAATGCACCATTATGATATTGGGGACCATGGTCCCTCCCAATTTCACCACAGTATCCCTATCACACTGATTCTAGAGTGGACATCAGTAAAGTCATACCTACATTGAGGGGGTGGTTGCTTTTATAGGGGCAGGGACATGGGAGATGGGTTTATTATGAGGGTCCACAGTTGCCTGTTTTTTTTTTTTTTTTTTTTTTTTTTTTTTTTTTTTTTTTTTTTTTTTTTGGCTACTGTGACAGGCAAGGTTGTTGGGTTATTCATGGATGAGGTTGAGTTCAGTGGGTGAAGTGGGCAAGGTTGAGTTTGGTAGGTAAGGTTGACAGCAGTCTGGTTATAGTCAAAGTTGACATTTAGGTTGGGTGATGTCAGTAAGAAAGCTATTTAGCATCTTTAATTCTCTCATGGCTGGAGAATACCAGTGCTTTCTCATTGACTTTTCAGGCTTGGGAAAGTGACCCCATTTAAAACTTAGGAGCTACTGTCTTCTAGATATTTACACCAAAAATATGTCATATCTAACAAAAGGATCTATATATTTTCTTGAATATCTTTGTATTTACTGAGAGAGACTAATGTTATGTGGATAGTAAAATAAATCAAGGAGCAAATAAAAGTCATTTTCCTGAGTAAAGAGTACTTACATCTTATTTTTTGGCATAACTATATATTAGGTACTAGTAACAAAGAGGTCAGAATTTGACCAGTCAATTGAATCTTGGTTTTCTCATACAGAAAATCTTGATCATAACTCTGATTTATGATGAAAAGTAATTGATTTAGTGGTGAATACATTACTGCACAATAACTTTATATAGTTATACCAATAAGATAAAAACATAGAAAGGCCTAACTTTCTTTTCATTTTTATAATATCTAGTGTCATCTCTAATTGATTTAGTGTTGCCATTTTGAGAATCTGAATTTCCCAAAGACACCAGTGAATCACCATAGTGATAGAGGTGTTATGGTAGAATTGGGGGCCTACTGTCTTAGCATGGTGCTTTAGAATAGTAAACTTTTTGCTCTGGTGGGTGGGTACTTGGAGAGGGGAAGCCAAGGCTTCTTTCAAGAAGAGAGGGGATTTAAGGATTGACTGGAAAGCTAGAGTCAAAGAGAAAAATAATCAGAAGAAGAGAGAGAGCAGAGGAGCAGCAGGGAGGCTGGAGGCCCTGGAGCTGCCACTGCCATGTATGGCAGCAGGACCTGGAAGGAAGACACACTGTGGCCTTCCATCCTCAGTCTGGAATGGTAAGGAGCCTGGGAAACATGTTAGAGAAATTTGTGACTTGTGCAAGCTGACTTGGAAATTTGGTACTTGAAAACTTGTTCTAACTTTGAAACTGTGAAGCTTGGAAATTGTCTGGAGACGAGAAGAGAACTGGCTGTGTTGCTGTTTTCATCTTAAGACATCTGCAGTGGTTGCTGCTGTTGTAAAGAGTGAATCTTTCTGGTTTCAGGCTACTTTAGAAGTGAAACTGATGTGGGAGCTGTACCTTTTGGAGGAGAATTGATGATGCCATCCTGGTTTATTTGTTGGATTTAAATCTGCTTTTGAAGAAATATCGACTATGCCAAATTGGCCTTTTCATCTGTCTTAAAGGTGGGATGGTCACCATTTTGTGGATGCACATGTCTGAAGGAGCCTTTTGCAATTTTTGGACTAGAGACTGAACTGGTTGATAAGATAATCAAAGGGTATTCATTGTATGTTCAGTGATTTCTGTTTATTTTATCTTCATAAATGAGTAACTGTTTTTGCCTCTTCTCAAGGTTAGTGTGGTCTTGCTATTGCTCAACTGGGCTGGGATGAACCTTATGAATGACAGGGTTTAATGGGCCAGCTGCTCCCATTTGCAAGTTTAGTTAATTTTTGTTTGTTTCTTACCCAATTTCAATAGAAGAGGAAAAAATACATCTGACATGTAGGTTCTATGGCAGACCCCACAAACACTTATCACTCACAATTTCTTATATATATATATACATATAAGTAAATCTCATATACATGTATATAAGTAATGTGTATCACATATATTATTTTATATATATCAGAAAAATAGCATACTCTATTCATATAATTTATTTAAAAATGCAAAAACTAAAGCCCAAATATGAAATTCAGAGGTAATTAATGGATTCTATTATACCTGATTGTACAAGTTGGTGCCCATGCTATAAATCCACATATTCATACTATTTGCTGTGATTCCTTCTATGATTCTCCACTAGTGGAGTCTTTTCTCCAACTGCCTGCCTACAGGTAAGTGTACATGACAGATGTACATGGTATCTCTTATACGCTGAAACCTGCTTCTGGATTTTGGTTCCCACCCTGACAATCCAACCTGTTGATATCCTAAGCAGTTGGCCCTTCATCTTGCTATTTCTTTCAATTCACAACAAAGATAGTTCCTTACTTTTCAAACTTAAGTACTGTGTATTTCCTCTTCATTATTTTGATATGTATATATTGCAATATAAAAAGTGCATATAGGTCAGTGAAAAAATGAGACTTAACAGATTCCTAGCCTTTGACAACATTTTTTAGGCTTTTAGTTTTCTATGGAAATATATGAAGTAAATACATAGTCTATATTTCAATGCTTTAGAAATAAAACAGATATTGGACACTTGCCATTTTATTAACTATGTAGTTATTTAAAATGATTCTACTCTCAATATGACATTCACTACTCCTTTTATAACTTTTCATACT
Organism: Uropsilus gracilis; assembly: GCA_004024945.1. Classification (NCBI taxonomy): domain Eukaryota; kingdom Metazoa; phylum Chordata; class Mammalia; order Eulipotyphla; family Talpidae; genus Uropsilus; species Uropsilus gracilis. The sequence goes on along the minus strand of PVHY01013536.1, from coordinate 31,038 downwards.
AGTATGAACATTCAATTCATCACATACTCAAATTCCTCTCGAAGAATCTGTTTATATAAAACTATAAGGAAACATGGCAATATATTTAGATTGCTCTAAGAGCCAAAGAGTAGTATAATTTACAGCCACTTTCTTTAATTTCATTTTTACCTAAAGCTTCCCAACAACTCTTCCTTCTTTTGAGATATTCTATATTTTCCAAAGCTTCTTCTTTTGAAGAACATGTAATTGCCAGCCTGATTGTCTCCCTAAATTATAGTGTTGCCTACCCAGTTAAATGGATTAAGTTCTCTAGAAGATTTATTTTCCAAAGACACTTCAATGACTTTTGTTTCTATTCTTATATGAGACTCATTCATATCATGCTTTTCCTATTCTTTGTAGACTCGTTCTAGGTGATAAAGAGATTATCAGGGTGATAGAGGTGCTGTGGTAAAGTTGGGTGCCCATGGCTCTCAGAATGATAGGGCTACATTAGAATGGCAGCCATTGTACTCTGGTGGAGAGAGACTTGGAGAAGGAAAGCCAAGTCTTCTCACAAGAGGAACTGAGAGAGTAAGGTGATTTAAGAACAGGAGGCAGAGAGAGAGAGGGAAAGTCCTGGAGAAGAGAGAGGGCAAAGGAGCAAAAACGAGGCTCAAGGCCTCAGCACTGCTTCTGCGATGTGCAGTAACAAGGCAGGGAATGAAGTTTCCATCCCCAGCCTGGGTCAGTGAGGAGCCTAGGTAAGCATGCTGGAGAAACTTGTGACTTGTGCAAGCTGACTTGGAAATGTGGTGCTTGAAAACTTGATTTAACTTTAAAACTGTGAAGTTTGGGGATTATCTGGAGACCTGAGAACTTGGAGTGCTGTTGTTTTCATTGTGAGCCAGCTGAAGTGGTTGCTGCTATTGTGTGGAGTGAGTCTTGCTGGTTTTGGACCACTTTATAATTGAAACTTAATAAGTGCTGGAGTTTTTTACTTTTGGAGGAGAACTGATAATGCCATCCTTGTTTCTTTGTTGGATTTGAATCTCCTGCTTTTGAAGAAGGATCTATAACTTCATCTTGGCTTTTTAATCTGGCTTGAAGGTCGGACAACTGCCATTTTGTGGAACCACATAGCTGAAAGAGGCATGTTCAGTTTTTGAACTAGAGACTGAATTGGTTGGTAAATTAATCAAAGGGGATTAGTTGTAAGTTCAGTGTTTTTTGTTTGTTTTGTCTTTTTAAAGAATAACTCTGTTTTTGTCTCCTCTTCAGGTTAGTGTGGTCTTGCTACTGCTCACATGGGTTGGGGTGAACCTAAGGAAAAGCTTCCTTTAAAGGACCATCTGTGCCCATTTATAAGTTTAGTTAGGTTCTCTGTTTTGTGTTCTTACCCAATTTCAAGTTTATTATTCTATTATCATGTTTTCCCCTATGTGATATTCTTGTCAAAAATTTTGCCCATTTTTCATATTTATTTAAGACAATAGTTTTTAAATTGTTATTTTTCTATTCAGAGTGTTTTAGTGAGTGAAGTCACCAATTCTATAATATTAATAATGTCAAATTAGAATAACAAATATTAATAAAAATATTAATGTTCAAGAAAATAAGTCTGCAATTTTTCTAAAAGAATCAATGAGTGTTGTAAAGAATTTCCATACACTATGTGACTTTATGACTACACTCACAAAGAAAATTCAGAAGTATAATCTTAGATCATTTAATGAAGATTTATCCATGATCCATGGTTGTTTCCAATATGTAAATTCTGTGGTACAATTCTCCAGTGACAGTTGTCACTTGAAATACTGTTTCGCAATTTGTCTTCTAGGTACATTCACTATTTCTTGGAGAATCTTGTAAAACACAGTTTCAAGCATGATATTTTTAGTTTCTGAATGATTATTTCCAGTCTTTGATTTTTAAAATATAACATTTGGTGAAATCATGGTCTAATTTTTTCTTTTTTCATTCTGATACCATATATATTTCACACTTTTTCCCCTTTACACTTTCTATTTAAAAAAAATGTTTTTTCTTATTCTGGCCTTTAATAATATTTGCTAGAATTTCTGGAATCCCTTTATACCTTTTTGTTCTATGGAGTCTCATTTTCCTCAAAGACCCAATGCTACTATTGAAGCCAATATGGGCAGTGTTATTTGTTGGTAAAACTTAAGCTTCACCATTACTTGTGTCTGAAAGATATAGAGGTTAAGAATGACCTAGAGCCAGATAAAAGGTTAATATCTTCTCTTACCTTACCGAGATATTGTAAATCTTAAGTGGGGCTTGGTCAATATCCTTATGCTACCTTAAATCTCTGGGCTAGTATCTATGGAGGGGATTATAACTGAGCCAAGCCAGAGTGGCTGATAATCTCATCATCCCATTCATTATTGGGATGGGGAGTAAGAAAAAGTGGATAAAAGAGAAAGATGCAGGATCTAGGAGGAGGAAACTTTGTAGGAGAATTTGGAGGAGGATCAGAAGATTAGTTGAGAGGAGAGTGGATCTGGCATCAGGGATCTGGAGCAGGAGCTGGGAGCTGTTGAACATTTTGGGGCTACCAGTGCTCCAGTCTTTGAAGGTCAGGAGCTGGATGAAGATGGAGTAGAGGAGTTTATCACAGAGTGAGCTGCTTTGATGACCCAGAGAAGTGAATGAGAGAGAGAGAGAGAGAGAGAGAGAGAGAGAGAGAGAGAGAGAGAGAGAGAGAGAGAGAGAGAGAGAGAGACCTTTCCGAACCTCATGTTGGTTATGGAACTCACTCCATACTGGCTACAGTGACTGAGGACTGAAGACAAGAATATAACCAAGTGGTTTCAAACTGAACTACACTGAGGTCAAACCCACACAGTTCCCTAGGAGCAGAAATAGGGTTTCATTCTGTTTGGGACACTTATGAGAGTGTGGACTATTAGACTCTTTTGATATGTCTTCTCCTATTTGTGAATAAATCCATATACTTACCCTTATCATGAAAGTTTGAACTCTGGACAACTGCTTGTGCATGGGCAGAGAACCCTCATTGATTAAAATTAAAAGGGGTGATCCTCTCACCCAATAACTATTCTTATCTAAAAATGTTCAGTAATTATTTTACAATTTGAAAGAAATGTATAATATAGTCTTATTCTCTTACTCTATACACCATGTGTTCACCAGAATTCTCCCACCACTATGTCACTGGTGAACGATTATCCAAAACATCTGTACTCTTTGTCTTTTCCTTGATTTTCCTCTCCTTCCATCCTCCTGTCTAGCTGCAAACTTTAATTCTCTTGTCATCTTGTGAGTTCTGACTTTTTCTTGACTTTGTGTTTGTTCCCCCTCTATTCCATCAATAAATGAGTCCATCCAATTTTTGTATTTTCCTTTCTGGCTTATTTCTGCCAGTATGATTACTTCTAGGTCCATCCATGTTATAACAAATGTATCATATTTGTATTTTTGATTGCTGAATAGTATTCCTTGGTGTAACTATACAAAGACTTCTCATTCATTCATCAGCTTTAGGACATTTGGCTAGTTTCCAAGTCTTGACTTTGTAAATAATGCTGCTATAAATATGCTTGTACATGTGTCCTCTTCAATTAGTGTTTTGGTATCCTTTGGGTATATTACTAGCAATAGAATTAAAAGATTGCTGGATATAATGGTAGTTCCATTTTCAGTAGTCTGAGGGTTTGCCACACAGCTTTCCATAGTGACTGGACCAGTTTGCATTCTCACCAGCAGTGTAAGAGTGTTTCTTTTTCTCCATATCCACACCAGCACTTACAGTTGTCTTTTTTTTTTTTTTTTTGATATGGGCCATTCTTACAGGTGTAAGATGATAGCTCATATAATTTTTAATTTGCATGTTGAACATTTTTTATGTTTGTTGGCCTTTTGTATTTATTCTTGGAAGAAGTGTTATTTAAGGTCTTCTCCCCAATTTTGGGTGGGCTTTTTGTTTTGTTTTCGTTGAGTTGTGTGAGTTACTTGTGGATCTTAGATATTAAACTCTTGTCAATTGAGTGGAGTGCAGAGTTTTTACCCAATCAGGTAGGGGTCATTTTGTTTTCACTATTGCTTCTTTTGCTGTACAGAAATTTTTTAGTTTGATGTAACCCCAGCTGTTTGTTTTCCTTCATTTTTATATGAATGTATAGATGTGTTCTAAAAGATATTTTTGTGGTATAATTCATGGTGTCTTTTGTCTATGTTTTCTTCTATGTATTTTATGGTTTTAGGTTTTACATCCAGGACTTTAATTCATTTTGAGTTGGTTTTTGTGTATAGTGTAAGGGAGTATTCTGGATACATTCTTTTGCATGCAGAAGTTCACTTTTCTCAGCATCATTTATTGAAGAGGCTGTCTTTGTTCCAATGTATGTTTGTTGCCCCTTTGACAAAGATGTAAAGGGTGGGAAAACAGTCTTACAAGCAAATGACCTCCAAAAGAAGGCAGGGATAGCCATTCTTATAATGGATAAAGCAGATTTCAAACTAAGATAAGTGACAAAAGACAAGGTAGAACACTATTTAATGCTAAATGGTTAATACACCAGGAAAACAAAGTTTATTAAAAAATATTCATCAAGTGAATGTGCCCTAAAATTCATTAGACAATTACTAGCAGCACTGAAAGTGGATATTGGTAAAAATACATTTGTTCTAGAAGATTTAATACTCCATTCTCATCAAAGGACAGATCAACAAGACACAAACTACACAAGGCAACAAAAGCTCTAAAGAAGGATTTAGACCACAGAGATCTAAGAGATATCTATAGGACATCGCACTTGCATGAAAAAGAATACACTCCTTTTTTTACCAAGTACATATGGATTATTTTCCAAAATCAACCAAAAAATGGGTCATAAGACAACCATAGATAAATACACAAGGATTAAAATAATGCCTTTTTTTCCCTGATCATAAAAGCATTGAACAAGAAATCAACAATAAAAACAAAGTGAGGAAATCACCCACTACATGTTGCTATTTTATTTATTTTGCTATCTGTCCTTTTTACAATTTAATTTTTTATTCTACATGTAAATAAGTTATAAATCACAAAATATAATGAATTTTTGTATAGCTTAAATGATCAGTTGACATTTAAAGAATAAATTTGAGAAATAAGTGCTCTTTTGTTTTTAATCACATATACATGATTTTTCATGCTCTTCACTCCTTTATATGACAGTTTATATCTGCTGCAATTTAACTTCAAATTCTATAAAATTACTCTATCTTGTAGATCTTCCAATAAAACTTATTACATTGTTTGTTTGGACATTCCTCTCATTTTGAAGGATCTTTTTGATAAAGAATCAGATTGCTACACCACTTTCTTTTCTCCTTTATATATTGTTTCCTGAACTTCTGATTTTTACTTCTGTTGATAAATTACTGAGTTTTATTCTATCTTCCAGTTTCTGTCTCCTTTGAGAGAGGCTCTTCATTGGTTTTCATCAAATTGATAATAACATGACTTAGTTTAGTGCTTTTGAGTTATTTGTTATTGAAGTTCATCAAGCCTTTTCAACATGAAGATTCATATTTTTCATAAACTGAGACAATTTTGATAAATACTCATTGGCATCTATTGTAATAAAATTTTTCTCTCTTCTTTTCTCCCTAGAAGCTTTAACATCCCTCCTTGTTTTACAGTAACCATATGGATGTTTCAATAGTTTTTCATTGTATTTTAATTTGAACATGTTCTAATACTCTTTACACAATTTTAGTAAAATTATTTGCTATTAAGCTGAAAGAGGGAATGCTTCATTTTAAATATATTTTTTTTAATTTATATGATTTCCTTTGATTCTTTGCCTAGTTTTTGCCCAATAAAAATGTCTTATTTCTTTGTATAGTTTGTATCCAATAAAAATGTCTTATTTTTATCTGATTATGTTAATATTTCCTTTATGATTTTAAACATGGGCTAAAAGAAGCTTTAAGTATCTCTTATTTCCATACTTCTGGCATTTTGCTAAACCATTTTTCCTGCTCATTTTAAATATTCACTGTACTGCCAAATGATCATTTTAACTAATTTTATGCAGACTAAATGTTATCTTGCTAATTGTTTGAATTTTATTTTCTTTCTTTCTTTCTCTTTCTTTCTTTCTTTCTTTCTTTCTTTCTTTCTTTCTTTCTTTCTTTCTTTCTTTCTTTCTTTCTTTCTTTCTTTCTTTCTTTCTTTCTTTCTTTCTTTCTTTCTTTCTTTCTTATATATAAATTTCACAACTTTGTAATCTCAAAGGTTTGCCCTCCCCTCCCTCCCCTCCCTTCCCCCCCTTTCTCTCCTGTTCATAGTTGTGCGTTTCATTTTGGTGCTTAGTTGTTTTGACTTTCCTCAAGGCTTTTATTTATTTATTTATTTATTTGTCTATTTATTTATTTATTTATTTTTTTATTTTCTTATGGTGAACAAAAGTAGATTTTCATTATCATTATCATTCCTTTTCTGCATTGCTCATATGCTTTGACAAAATTGATCTTAAGTCATCTTTATTCTTGTGCTGTATTAACATTATTCCAAGATATGACATTTATGATATACCTTCTTTATATTTCTATGTTAAATAAGCTCTCTTCATGGACACTAATGCAAACTGAACATCATTATGTCTTGAATAAACTCTGGTTGTTGTTCATAGCATCCATATATCAGAAATTGATTTTTCCCTAGCAGGTTTCTTTAGGTGGTGTAAATAGAGTTCTACCCTATGCACATACAATTCAATTTTTTATCATTAATTCAGCAAATTCCACAGAAATTTTCTAGAATTCCTCACATATTTCCTTTCTTTGTGTGACTTATCCCACATATTATAACCTCCCCAGCTGCTATGAACTTTCTCCCTCTTGAGTGTCATAATACTACCATATAATATCCACATCCCTGCTGCTGTGACACAGATGAATGTCTTCAGACCAAAGTCGGGGATGACATGTGACATCCATCATTGATTTCCCTTTTTGCATGACTTATAAACACTTATCCCATAAGTGTTTGTAGAATTGCTTATACAAAGAATAAGTTATTTTCATAGTTTTACTGACTTCTCTCCATTCTTACTGTTTTTCAATTTAGGAGACCTGGTGCTTCATACAAAACACAAAAATACCTGCACTTGCCTCTGGTTAAAGTAATTGTCACATCATTTGGAAATGATTGTGTTCTGATATTTTTTGGACTTCTTTCTTTCCCACCCCCCCTTTCACATTTTTTGCACACTCTTCTTTACAATTTCAAGCGACTGAAATTAAACTTCGTTGTTGTGCTATATTTTGCCTTTTTTCAAGTTGCGGTACATTCAGTGCTGTTCACTACCCCCATCACCTTGCTTGCTTTGATTTTACTCAAATGTCTTCCTCAAATATTCCAAATTTGGTGTTAAAGTTACTAGTTTTGTCCCATGGCATACTACTGCCATCAGATAAAACACTCCATTTTAAGATCCAACTCATCCATCAACAATGGAAAAACTTAGATTCTATATAATTTCTATATAATTCATTATTGAATAGGTATAGCTTGTGTCTAACTTAATATTAGTTTGGTTTTGAAGGCATTAATTTTTTTGAAAAATCCAGTTTTTTTTTAAAATTATGTTTTAACTCTTGAATAACTTACTGTGATATCAGCAAAGCAAAACTTAAACATAACAAATAAAATGTAAATAACAAAGTACCCAAACCAAGGAAACTAAAATAACAAAATGTGTTCTCTTGCAGTTTTAGAGATTAGAATTCTGAAAATAGGTGTTGACAGAAATAATGTTCCCTTGGGAAAATCTAGGGGAAAATTTGTTCATCCTTATTCTATTTTCTTTTCACTTTCTCTTTCTGCTTTTTCTTCACATGGCATGGTGGTATTGACTCTCTCTTTAGGTATACATGCAATTATATTTAGGGTCCATCTGTATAAATCAAGAATAACTTTCCACTCAAGCTCCTTAATTAAACTGTAGACCATTTGAGATAATATTTTCTCTTTTGCCATATGTGGCAAAACTTAAGGATTCTTTGGGAAGCAAACAAAACTTTTGGACCACCATTAAGTTCATTGTAGCAGTCTGCAATCTGTACATTTTCATGACAGGAACACAAACCCATCATTCATAGTTTAGAAAAATGAAGTCAATAAACAGACATAAAACTTCAACAATCAGTAGAAGTTAAAAAATAAAAGACAATAAGAATAGCATCCTGCCAGAGGCTGTGAGCTAAGACCCATCAGAACTAATGAAGAAAACTTCATTCCATTCTTACCTGTCTTCAGAACACTAAAGGTGGAAATAGCATAATTAACTTCCAGTGGGTAGCAGTATTGTCATTTCTCCAATGTTTACCCTAAGAAACATTCCTTAAGAAATACCAGCAAATTTATGAGTAAATACCCTACCCCTAGTTATCTCACAGAAACTAATATTTTACCCAATTTAATTGTGCATTAACCACTTGTCTCCTTGTTTAACTGGTCATAAAATGTTTCTTTTACCATATAAATATCGCCTACCGAAGACAATAAAATTGCTGTCTAGTTCATGCTTCCAATCAGCCCTCAGTCTCTGCGACTGAGCCATTTCTTTTGTCCTTTCTCATCCCCTGCACCCAGCTCTTTACAGCATCCCAGGTATAGACAGTTATGACATTGAAAGATGGCTCAGATTTAGTGTAAATTCCAGAATATGTGCTACATGACAGGGTATTTTGAAACAAAATATCATAAGGTATTTTGGATAAGAAAACTGGCATTCATAGAAATAATCCCTATTACATCCTATTGAATATTAGTATGTATTTAATAGAATGAGGAACTACTGAACAACAGAACTAGGATAAAAAATATACTGTAGACAGCTGTATGTAAATTGATTTGCATGCCCATTAGTTAATCTCAAAATAGAGGGTTATTTTTTATTGAATATTATAACTGAAGTCTTTTTATGAGTATCAGAAATACAAAATCTTAGCAATATCATTAAAGACATGAAAATCAATTTTTTACTAAGTACTTTGAAAGGAACAGAAATTATGATCCTATGTTATGAGATATACAAATATTGGAAAATTATTTAAATGTTTGGAAATAAGTGTCTAGAGTTTGATTTAATATTAACTCTGAAGTTAAAGAAAAAACTATCTTATAAGGAAAATGGGTTTAAATCAGATTATGGGTTATATTCACCTTCCACACAAGGAGAACCCATACTTGAGATGTAAGCGAACAACAGATGGGCCTTGAATTTACAAGTGTTTCCATTATGTAGTTAGGGCACTGAGTTGTAAAGGGACCTAGTAGGAGGTGAGCATGTACAGTCTCTCAGGATTAGTCTCTCTCCCTGCCTGCTTGCCTGTGTGTATGATCTTGCCTGTTCGAGAATAAAAGCACATTGGATATTATAAAGAGTCCAAGAATCTTCTTTCATTTTCCCAAATTAACAATGAACCTGACTGGTCTAACATGGTTACATGATATACCTCTTGTCAACATAATATTATATGACTGAGTGTTTTGGAAACAATTTTCTTTTTCTATTGTTTCACTTATTTTATTGAGGTAAAATGGCATACAACACTGTATATGTTTTAAATATATAGGTTCACATCTTTTCAATAGTTTGTTACCCTACCACACTCACTACTAAAGTACCAGTAACCCTCTACTACAGTCCATTTGTCATTTCCCCCCTCCCCATCAGGGAGTCAGGCTTCTGCAGTCAAATTTCTAGGGCTTTGTTGTTAGTGGTGGTGGTTTTTTGTTTAATTTATCTTCTTTTACTTTGTGTGTGTGAGTATATAAGTGTACCCTGGGGTTTTGTGTACCCTGGGGTTTTCCCATTTCCTTAATACCTGTTAAACATTCTTTTTTTTGCCCTCTGTTTCCCCCATTTTCTTTTCCCTCCTCCTCTTTCACTCTTTCAGTTCTGTTGGATGGGAAACATAATTTTCTCAAAGATAGAAATTAATCGTTATTCATAACTTTACTCAATTGAAAATTTTTGTTTCTTTTCAAGGTAATATTGTACAACAATAATTGAATATATAGTAGATGCAAAGTTTTACCTTGAAAGCTGCATAGATAGAAGACATTTATCAATAAATATTTATTTCTGCATTTAAGGTAAGCTTTTATTATGCTTTAGATAACTGCTAGCCCTTCATTTACTTTCTTCTTTTTTTCATTTCTTCTGTTTCAATAATAAGTTAATTCAAATGGCATTAATAACTATGATTTCCCAAGAAACTATGTGAACTTTAAAAATGGAAAGCAAGGAACTCAGGGAGTTCATTTTCTGAATTACTGCAAGACAACTACTGCTTCTATGTAAAATGTCATTTATTTAATATTTATGGATTTTGTTTTCATTTTTTGAGAAAGCATCATTCAACATTTAAATTAAAAGCTTAGTTTTAGGGGAAAATTTCTGTTTAAAACATGTTAGAACTAATTTACTTGTAATCTTTTTACAATTAGAAAGCTACCAGACACTACTATTGACTTTCTTTCAAAAATCAAACTTCAGAAAACTATTCAGTGTTTAGTATAGCAAAAATTGCCTCACTAACATTTCTATTACTTTCTCTTCGGTGTTCTTGATAAAAGAAATATTTAAAATCCATGTGATGAAACATTTGTAATATGTATATATTACATAGGAAATTAAAAGGATAAGAAGGATATTAATTAATTCCATGAAGACAGTTGACTTGGAATGCTCTATTTTAGTGAATGTGAATCTCATGGCAAAACGATATAAGTACGTAGAAGAGTACACTTCCTGATAAAAAGGTATTTAACACAAAACTTAGTAGGTGAAAGGGCATGCATTTTATTTTTAAGAAGATGTTTTGATGTTACATTTGAAAATGGACTGTGTGTTAGGTGTCAGTGTTTTTGTTTTGTCAGTAATGATGACATTGTGATTATATAAAAAATTCCATATTTTCAGATATTCAACATGCTAAAATTAAACTCCATGGTGTATATAGTATACCTTAAAAATATTTTAAAAGTACCAAAAAATGTTTAATTCAGTCAAATTTCATGTATGTATAGGTGTGTATTATTATTAAATCACACATATAAATGCCAAATTAGCATCATTGTTTAAGTAAATGTTCCTTTGTAAGGGATATAATAATATTTTATTGTCTTTATTTGCTTGTTTCAATTATTTTCTGTTTTTACTACAGGGGACATCATTATATAATACTGCATGTTTCAGATACAGAGTTTCTCTACTGTATCTTTTGTACCATATACATTACTCACCATTAAGGATTTCTCTCCTATTTCTTCCCTTCCAGTAACCATAATTTTGTTTTCAGAGTCTAAGGGTTTGGTTTCAATTGTTTTTGTTTTTATTTTTCTTTATTCCAAAACTGAGTAAAATGATACAGTATTTCTGTTTTCAGTTTTTGACTTTTTTACACTTAGGATAATATCTTCAAATTCCACCCATGTTGTGAAAACTAGTACAATTCAATATTTCTTATAGCTGAGTAGTATTTCATTATGAGTATGTGCCAAGTTATAATCTCTACTGGAAACAAATTTTAAAGTATATAGAGAGCTTTCAAAAAATTGTATCATATAACTTAATAAACACAGCACCCAAGACAGAAGATTTAAAATTGAATGTCTTATAAACGTTGGAAACCCAAGGATCTATTGTTGAAAAGATTTCTTTTAAAAGAAATAGTGCTATATTTTAGTAACTTTTTAATCTTCTTCCATGTATTATATTATTTTTTTCTCTGTTGGCATTGGTTTATAACACTGTATAATACTCAAAGGCATAAATTCATGTCTCTTTAAATGTTTGCTTACACTTCACATCCATAACCATGGTGTCCCTTGTCCTTAATGATAGTCCATTGGGCTCCCTTCCCATTTTTGGTCTCAGTTTACAGTCATATTTCTAAGGTTTCTTTGTTTTAGTTTTATACTTCATTTGCTTTCTATATCTTCAACATATAAAAATTATCCAGTATTTGTTTTTCTCCTTCTGAACTATTTTACTAAGCATAGTCCCCTCCAATTCCCTCTATGTTGTCACAAATGTCCAGATATTAACTCTTTATGTAGCTAAACTGCATTCCATTGTGCATATATACTGTCTGTATCCATTCATCAGTAGCTAGAACTTAATTACTCTAAGATATGGATATCACACTTTGCCATTACTATTCAACAGAATATAGTGCCAAAAATCTTAGAGTAATTAGGGATGATAAAATGAATACAAATTAGGAAAGAAATTGAACTATTATATTTAGATAGAACATAATCATAAATCAAAAAACCTAAAACTCCACCAAAAATGTGATTAAACAATCAATAAAATTACAAGCTACAATTTTAATATACAAAAGTCAGTTCTGTTCATAAATGCAAACAAACTAGAGGCAATGTCCCATGACAATATAATACAAGTAAAATGCGTTGGTAATTATATTCCACCTTTTTCTCTTTTTCTTACCTGCCTCTCTTCCTTACTTTCTCCCCCTGACTTTTCTTCAATATACTTTTGAACTTGTTTGTATTGTATTCAACTCATATAAGAAGTTCATGACCTGAAATTGCTTTTTTCCTCCTTTTCTAATATGTTTCCCTGGACATTAACCAAGGTTGAATTACCAAAGTAGAAAATCATTTATTATTTTAAAAAATTTTATTGAATATCCATCTCTCTCTCTCTCTCTCTCTCTCTCTCTATCTATCTATCATCCATCCATCCATCCATCCATCCATCCATCCATCCATCCATCCATCCATCCATCCATCCATCTATCATCTATCATCTATGTATCTCTCTATCATCTATCTATATATCTATCATCAATCAATCAATCTATCTATCTATCATCTATCTGTCTGTCTGTCTTTCATTTTAGTTCTTCCATTAACATATCACCCATGAACCATCACAATTATGCCTTTTGTTCACAATTCTCCTGATTTTGCTCTCCCTCCCATCCCTTCCTGTGCTGTATGTTTCAGTTCTGTTTTCAGCTTGCTGGTCTTAATTTTAATCTTGTTCTTTTGTTTGATTTCTCTGTATTCTATATATGAGACCTCCCAGTACTAGTATTTTACTTTCTGATTTTAGTTAGCATGATTCCTTTTAACACCATCAATTTTGTTGCAGATGACATGTTTGTCTTTTTTTTTTTTCATTGCTGCGTAGCATTTCATTGTGTAAATATATTGTAACCTTTTAATCCATTCATCTATTTTGGGACATTTGTGTTGTTTCCATTTCTTAGTTATGCTGGTTTTCTTTCAAATTAGTGATTTTTTGTTGTTGTTGTTGTTGTTTTTTAGCCTTTACGTGGGTTCCCAGAAATGGAATCATTGAAAGAAATGGTAGCTCTATTTATAGTAGTTTGAGTTTCCTTCACACCACTTTCTATAGTGGCTCAACCAGTTTGTATTCACACCAGCAGAAAAAAAGTATTCCTTTCTTTCCACATCTTTGCTAGTACTTATTGTTGCCATTCTTACTGGTGTGAGATGGTATTCCATTTGTGGGTTTTATTTGCATTCCTCTTATTATAAGTGATGTTGAGCATTTTTTTTTGTTTGAATGTTGGTTATTTGTATTTCTTCTTTGAAGAAGCATCTTTTAAGCTCTCCTGTTCATGCTTTGTTTCTGCTGAGTTGTGTGAGTTCTTTCTAGATGTTTTATGTCATTCCCTTATTAATTGTATGGGATGCAATTTTTCCCCATTCAGTCAAGTGTCTCTTTGATTTCTGTGTGTATGTAAATGTGTGTATGTGTATGTGAATTACATCAAATACAGCAATATATATGTATACATAGATATGTATAAAAGCATATACATTGAAACCAAAAAATGCACAAAGATCAAAATAAGTAAACAAGTGACAAACAATATATATATATATATATATTATATATATATTGCTGTATTTGATGTAATTCAGTTGTTTAGGTTTACCTTCATTTTCTTTGCTTCTCTAGAGTATGATGAAAGATAATTCTGTGATGTATACTATGGAGTACTTTGTCTGTTTTTACCTACATATTTTATCATTTAAGGTCTTATATTCCAGTATTTTATTCATTTTGAGTTGGTTTTGGTGTAAGTATGAGATAGTAGTCTAATATATTCTTTTACATGTAGCTATCCAGTTTTATCAGCACTATCTATTGAAGTGACTATCCTTGTTCTAATGCATAGTTTTTGCTCCTTTGTCATAAATTTGTTGACTATATAGGTGTGACTTTATTTATGGGTACTTAGAAAAACTGCCAGTCAAGTCAGGAAAGAATACTCTATCCTGAAAGATTCTCCTTTATATATTAGGAGTGAATAAAGGCATTTCCAAAAAGTTGCAGTGGATGTATACAATGGAAATTAATCAACAATGAAAAAAGACAAACTCATGCCTTTTGCTGTAATGTGAATGGAGCTGGAAGGGGTTATGTTTGCTGAAATTAGAAAGAAAAAAAGATAAATACCGATGGTCTCAGTTATATGTGGAATATAGAGAAACCAAATGAAAGGTCAGGAAAAAGTCAGACTAACAAGTGACCATAAAACTGAAGGATACAATAAAAGAAGGGGTGGCCAAGGTAAGCAAAACAGGGGAGAAATTAGCACAAGACAATATGGTAATGGTTCATGAGTGATACAGTGGAAGGAGAATTATTGGTACTACAATAAGAAAAAATGTAATAAAAACAAAATAAACAATAAAACCATTTACAGATATGAAGAAAATCAAGAAATTTTCAAACACAAAACCACTCATCCAAGAAATATCATTAAAAGCATATACATTGAAACCAAAAAAATGCACAAAGATCAAAATAAGTAAACAAGTGACAAACAAAATATAGACTATATATTTATATAACAAAAGACTCTATATATATATATATCAGTATTACTTTAAAAGTAAATGGACTAATTTTGCTAATTGAAAGACAGAGTTTCCAGCTGGATCAGGAAAAAGAACCCATTCTGCTGCTACTTTTAGGAGAAAATACTAAATTAAAGACAAGCATGATCTCAAAGTAAAGAGGTAAAAAGCAATTCTACAATTGAATGGGACTCTAAAGAAGGCAGGGACAGATTTGTAACAGACAAAATAAATTTCAAAATAAAAAAAGAGGTAACAAGAGATAAGACACCATCTATAGGGAATGACACATCAAGAATATATTCATCAAGATATAAGCAACAAATGCAGGAAAATTGAAATACTTTAGGCAATCACTGTCAACTCTAATAATGAACATCAGGAAAGCACATTGCTTATGGAAAACTTCAACATCCCATGTTCACCAATGAACAGATCTGCTAGACAGAAAATAAACAGTGATGAAGTAACTTTGAATAGAGAAATAGACCTCTTGGACTTCATAGGATCAAGGCATTTACATAGTACTTCATAGGATCAAGGCATTACATACCCCCCACCTTGAAAAGCAGAATACATTTATTTCTCAAGTGCACAAAGGATATTCTGTAGAATACAGCAACTTCTGGAAAGCAAAAAAAAAAAAAAAAAATCACTATTTTTTATTAAATTAAACCCAGTATCTTCTCAGACCATATACTACCAAATAGATATCAATTATCAAAATAATGTAGGAAAATATCTTAACAATAAAAATATCTTAATCAAAATAATGTAGGAAAATATTTTAATATAATAATAATCATCTTAAAATAGCTTAATGTAGGAAAATATCTTAATATCTTAATGGGGGCTGAAAAACACACTACTGAAATACTACTGGTCTCAGAAGACCAGTAGAAATTAAATTTTTAATTTAGTAGAAATTAAAAAAATATGATAAGACAAATTAAAAAACACAATCATTAAAAACTTTTAGATGCAGTAAAATATTACTGAGAGGGAATATCTAACAATAAAGGTTCATATCTAGAAATAATAAAGAGCTAAAATAAACAACATTCTCTCTCAACTTGAGGAAACAGGAAAAAACATACTGAAAAGCCAATAGAAGAACAGGAATAATAAAAATCAAAGAACAAATAAAATAAATAGAAATAAAAGACAATCAAAAAGTCAGTGAAAACTAATTCTTTGAAAAAAATAAACAAAATAGAAAACTCTAAGCAAGGTTCACAAAGAGGGGAGAAATAAAAATTCTACAGAAATGAAAGCAATGTAAAAAATAGAAAATTTACTAAAATAAATGAAGAAAAGGAAAAACGGGTGAAATCTCAGATCAGAGAATTAAAAAATGAAAACAGAGAAATCACAACAGATGCAGTAGAATATCAGAGGATATTCAAACACTACCACTACTATTATAACTATATGCTAACAAATTCAATAATATAAAAGAGATGTACAAATTAGTATTACTATGTAATAATACCAGACTGATTAGGGAAGAAAAACACTAAATAAAAAAATTACAGAAAAATATATTAAAGTTTTAATCAAAACTCTCCTCCCATAAAAAAGAACCCAAAATCAATATGTTTCAACAAGTAAATTTTATCAAACTTTCAAAGAGGAAGTAATGTTTATTTTATTTAACTTCTCCAAGATACCTAAAAGGAGCTAACACATTTTATGGGGCCATAATTACTTCAGTGTTAATACCAAGAAGAATATCAAATAAAATAAATCAAAAGACTAATTTCCCTGAGTAAAATTTAGGAATTATACACCATGAATTGTACAATATAACCAAATGGGATTCATACCAGGAACATGCACATAAAAAATTAATTAATTAATTAATTAATTAATAAGTAAATAAGAAGGAAGAATGAAAGGAAGGAAAGAAGAAAGGAAAAAAAAGGACAGAAACAGGGAAAGAAGGAAGGGAGATGGAAAACACTATCATGTAAATGGATGTTTAGAACACATTTGATAAGATCAAACATCCACTTAGCTTGAAAAGCCTTGAAGAACTAGAGGAAAATGGAACATACTTTAACATAATAAAAGTCATTATCTAATATTCTCAATGGTGAAAACCTGAATTTTTTTTTCACCAAGATCTGATAAAGTAAAAGGATGTCCACTGCTACTGTTTCTATTCAACATCAAATTAAAAATTCTAGCTACAACAATTAGACAACAGAAAGATATAAAAAGATCCCAGATTTGGAAAGAAGCAATGATATCATTATACACAAATGTCATGATGATAGATACAGAGAACCCTAAAATTTTCAAGCAAAATATAATAATCTTTTGGCAAAATGTCATGGTACAAAATCAACATACATACATCAGCTGATTTTCTATACACAAACAATAAGAGCATAGAGGAAGTCATTAAGAAAATGATATCATTTACATTATACCAAAAATAAATTAGAAACTTGGAGTAAATCTAACAAAGGAGGTAAGAGATTCATTTAATTGTAAGTATAAAACAGTATTGAAAAAATAGAAACAAAGAAGTAGAAAAATATTCTCTGCTCACAGTTTGGAATAAAAAATATTGCTAAAATAGACATACTACCCAAAACAATATATGGACTCAACATAATCCTGATAAATATATTAATGACATATTTGAAAAAATTTGAGCAATACTATGAAATCCATATGAATCACAAAAGACCCCAAATAGCAAAAGCAATCTTAACAAATAAGAGAATAAAGGAATCATACTTACAATGACACAGTCAATTTTATGACTCCACAATAATTTAGACAGTCTGGTACTGGAACAAAAACAGACACACAGACCAATGGAACAGAATTGAGAGCCCAGAAATAAAGACACACATATATAGCCAACTAATCTATGACAAAGGGGCAATTAACATACATTGGAGCAAGGATAGCAGCTTCAATAAATGGTATTGGGAAAACTGAACTGTTTCATGCAAAAGAATGAGTCTAGATTATCTCCTTATACCACACACAAAAACTAATTAAAATGGGTAAATGATGTGAACTTAAGACCGCAAACCATAATATATATAAAAGAAACATAAGCAAAAGACTCCATGACCTGTACCATAAAAATATTTTCAGGGCACATCTATACACACATATAAAATGAAGGAAAACATAAAAAGCTAGGACTACATAAAACTAAAAATTTTCTGCATAGCAAAAAAGACAATAATCAAAACAAAACAAAACAGCCAAATAGAAAAACATTTTGCACTCCACTCAATTTGCAAGGGTCTGATATCTAAGAATCACAAAGAACTAACACAACTTAACAAAAACAAAGCAAAAAGCCCAGTTTAAAATGGAGAATAGAGCTCAAAAGACACCTGTCCACAGAACAAATACAAAAGGTCAACAGGCATATGAAAAAATTGCTCAACATTACTTATAATCAGAGAAGTACAAATCAAAACCACAATGAGATACCAATGGAACACTGTTGGTGGGAGTGCAAACTGGTCCAGCCACTATGGAAAGCTGTGTGGAAGACCCCCAAACTATTGAAAATGGAACTACCATTCAATTCAGCAATTCTACTACTGGAAATCTACACAAATTATAGTAAAACACTAATACAAAAGGATACCTGTGGAGGGCACAGGGAGCATGCGAGACCTGCTCTCCTGGGGAAATTGGGTGACCTGGCAGCCGCGCTGTGGTCCTGGGACTCTGCCCTCCTGCCTCCTCTGGTTTTGGCATGGTGGGAGCTGGAATTGGTACTCTGTTGGGGGATCCCCTTTTGGTTCACTCCCACCACACTCAGTCCTCATTTACAACAAGAGAAACAACAAATCAGCTGCAAATCTACTACAAGAGAGAAATAAGGACCCTGAGGACACCCATCACCTGCCCAAAAAGATCATAGTCAGAACCACAAGATACAAGACTGTATCTAGTAGGACCACTAGAGTGAAGATATGTCACAGAGTAACACCTACAACATTTCTGGTGCTGGAGGCTAAAATCTCCATTCAGAGACATTTTCAATATGAACAAAGAGTCCCCTTTCCCTTTGGCAGAGGAAAGCCACAGAGCAGTGGCAGTGTCCCCATGGTGAACTGTGAACCATGAGAGAGGAGATGAGCCAGACTAATGATCTGCTTAGATATGTCCCCACCTGGGAATTTAACTGATGCCAGTAGCTGGGAGATGATCTCTCAATGCCAGATACCAGAACTATAAGGCTAAGAAGCAGCACCATGGGACAATCATCAGAGTTAAACCCAACCTTTGAGGATGATAAAAAAATCTATCCTCCTGAAAATTTTTCAAAGCTTGAAATAAATATCTTATGATGCTAACATCTCCGTGATATCAAAATAAGATAAATACACCATAAGTATGTTAAACTAAATTTATTTGATGTACATAGATGAAAAATTCCTCAACCCAATGTAATACATCAAAAGAGTGGGATTTGTTCCAGGGACTCAGAGATAAATCAACATCCAAAATAAATAAATATAATTCATCACATAAAAAAAAATGAGACAAAAACAGAAGGCTATATCAAGAGATGCAGAAGTCATTTTTTAGCATTCACTATCTATGATAAAAAATGGGATGTAACAGTCCTTAGCATAATAAAGGCTAGAGTTGTCAAATCTACAGCAAACATCATAGTCAATGGTGAAAAACTTAAAACTTTTCTTCTGTAATCTAGGCAAGATTCAACATATAATTGAAAGTCCTACCTAGAATAATCATGCAAGAGAAAGATAAACAAGGTATATAAATTGGCAAAGAAGTGAAACTTTTATTAATTGCAGATTATGTGATTGTATACTTGCGAAACTTTAAAAATCTAACTGAAATGGTAAATCAGTTCAGTAAAGTGCCAGGGTACAAACTCATTTGCAGAAATCAGTTGTATTTCCATGCATTTCATTTTTTGAAAATAAAGAAATGCAAAAAAAAAAAATCCCAATCACAATTGAAAAAAAAAACTTAATTGTCTGGGAGTAAACTTAACAAAAAAGGTAAAAGCCTTATACAAACAAAAATATAAAAATTGTTCAATGGAAGATGCCAGGAAATGGAAGGATATTCCCTGCATATTAAGTAGAAAAACATTGTTAAAATAACATTTCAATCCCAAACAAAATATAGACTCAAAAAAACGTATCAATGCCAAAATGTTATCCTTCAGGGAAATAGAGCAAACAATACTGAATTCATATAGAACTCCAAATCTCCCAAATAGTCTAAAATATACTGACATAAATAAAGGAAGAGAGGCAATATCACGCTCCCAGACTTCAAAATTTATTAAAAAGCTATAATAACTAAGACACAGTGATACTAGAACAAAAAGGGATACACAAATTAATGGAATAGAATTGAAAAATGAGAAATAAGTTCACAACATTCAAGGATAGATCATCTAAAACAAATGAGCCAGGAGTATACAGTGAAGAAAGGAGAATGTCTTTCATAAATTGTGCTGGAAAAAACATGACAAGCACAATCAAAACAAGTAAACTAGATCACCATCTCACATCTTACTCAAAAATTAACTCCAGTTGGATTAAAGACAACTTTGATATGTATGTGATATGATATGTATGGGGCAAGCTCAGAGGGTGTTTTTACTCTTTTTTTTGGGGGGGGGCTGGGCTGGAGTTTGCACCCTGTTCAGTTTTCCAGACTGGGGGAAATGGAAAATTAGAGTTACATTGACTTTCTTTAATGATTGCCTTTTATACTTCTGTGATAAAGACCAGGCTTTTGAACTTTCTAGAGGCTGACCTACAATCTCTTTTCAAATGACCCTATTTCCCACATTTAAAATAGGTGAGGTCATGAGATTTAAGAGCTGCTGTCAATAATTCAACCTGGTAAGTGGGCATGCCAATATATCTATATTTAAATCCACTTAATAATACTGCTCTTTCTGTAATTTTTTAAAACCAATTTTACTTTAGAATTAGCTCTGGCATACACCAGAGTGAAAATTAAAGGATTTTGGCTTTCCTTTTTGGGTTTTTTTTTTTTTTTTTTTTTTTTTTTTTTTTTTTTTTTTTTTTTTTTTTTTTTTTTTTTTTTTTTTTTTTTTTTTTTTTTTTTTTTTTTTTTTTTTTTTTTTTTTTTTTTTTTTTTTTTTTTTTTTTGGTTTACTGTCTTGTATATTTTATCACAGGATTGTGGGAAACTTTTATTAGTATCCTGAAGTTGTTTTTATGTTTTATTTTCATTTGGGATGCACTGCCATGTGTTACTGGCAGGCTGCTTTTTTGGCCAAAATGGACTTGATTTTGAGAGACTTTTTTAATAAGATTACTCAACTCTGCCAGGCAGCATTTTTTGAGTTGTATTAAGATCATCATGAATGTTTTTTTTTACTGTTTTTTGGTTGTAGTATGTGGAATGTGGGAGCAGGTAGAGATGGACCTTCAGATAAGAGGAAAATGGGCATGCCAATATATCTTTATTTAAATCCACTTAATAATACTGTTCTTTCTGTAATTTTTTAAAGCCAATTTTACTTTAGAATTAGCTCTGGCATACACCAGTGTGCAAATTAAAGGATTTGGGCTTTCCTATTTGAGTTCTTTTGGTTTACTGTCTTGTATACTTTATCACAGGATTGTGGGAAACTTTTATTAGTATCCTGAAGTTGTTTTTATGTTTTATTTTCATTTGGGATGCACTGCCATGTGTTACTGGCAGGCTGCTTTTTTGGCCAGAATGGACTTGATTTTGAGAGAATTTTTTACAAGATTACTCAACTCTGCCAGACAGCATTTTTTGAGTTGTATTAAGATCATCATTAATATCTTTTTTACTGTTTTTTGGTTGTAGTATGTGGAACATGGGAGCAGGTAGAGATGGAGCTTCAGATAAGAGGAACACCTCCTATCTCTCTGGCCCCCTCTGGCACACTAGAGGATGGTCGATAGCACATCTCTCACCTGTAACCCAGCTTCCTAACCTCTTTGGAATGTCCCAAGATTCGTATGGCTTATTAGTAATGACTATTGCCCCCAAAGGTAAATTCTCCTGTTATCGCGCATCCCCGCATCCTGCCTGCTGCATATCACATAAGCTTTGCTGTTTCCTTATAATATCATTGTAACATTCCCTGGCTGAGGTATATATGTGGCATCTCTACTTCATTAAAGTTGGACCTGGACATGCTTCACAAGATCCCCATTCTGTGAGCTAGCTTCACAGATCACTATTCATCTCTTCCATCTCAATTTCTTCTTCATTCCACATGCAACTCCTAACAATAGTAGTTACAGTCTTAACCATCTCAGATAATGCTGATCTGATAAGATTACCTTATTTAAAGTTCTCCAGTCCCAGGAATTCAGAACCTACCTGACAGATTTTAAACCCAGAAAGATAAGCCTTGCTGGAAAGAAAAAAATGCTACCTCTGGGTGATCTCTTATACTCTCCCAGACACCAGAGTATTTTAGGCAATTTTTCCTCAGTTCAGGGTAACATTTTAAGAAAAATTATGACCTATATTTTATATTTTTTCTTTAGAATACTTAGGTCTCCTGGCATTTAACATCTACTGTATTACTTTTACAAAATGCTCATCTCCCTTGAGTTTTTAATACCTGCCATATTACTTTTATAAAATGCTCATCTCCCTTGGCATTTAATACCTATGATACTACTTTTACAAAATGCTTGGCTAATTTTTCTCTCTCCTGAACATTTCCCATACTTGCAGTTCCAAATATCTTGCTCGGTCGCTTGGCACTCCTCTGCTTTACTGTTCACTGACGGCCATAGCTTCACCTGCCCTTGGTCCTTTTTCATACAGAAATATAGATAGAGACAAAAGTTGTATTTACAAGCCAAATCCAATATTAATTTTCTTACATGGAATTATTCCCCTCTCATGTAGCATGAGGCCACTATAATCTGAAGACACAGGTCAGATACTGGTGGCCTATGAGCTATAAGTAAGCCAGTGGGAGTTGGTTGGCTCCCAGAAAGGAAAAGAAAAGTAGAGGAGTAAAATAAGAGAAAAAGAGAGCCCCATATTGGGCATCAAAATGTAAAGAGGCAATGTGGGAAATGACAAACAAGAGAGACTAACACAACTAAATGCTGTGGGCTACTGGAAGCATGGCCAGTAGCCATTCCAAGGTAAATTACTAGGCCTTTTAAAGGATCCAGGCAAGGAGAAAAAAAGTGGCCAAGAGAATGTTTTATATCAATTAACCAAGGTAGACTAAGGACTAGGGTACAATAAAATTGGGCAAAATATTAATTCCCATGAGATAATTGCAGGCAGGGGATTCACCCATAAATTTGTTAGTATCTCTCAAGGAATGTTTCTTAAGCTAAACATTGGAGAAATGGAGACACTTTTGCCCACTGGAGGTCAGGTCAATCATGCTATTCCATCTTCAGTGTTCTGAGACAGATAAGATTGGAATGAAGTGTTCTTTGTTACCTATATAAGACCTGCTCAGCTCACAGCCTCTGACATTGATACAAGGAAAAAAATGTCTTGGATATAAGTCTAGAGAATATTTTGCCCCTCAGAAAGTCATGGAGTGATGCTGTATTTCAACATAAGCTGCCCCTAAAGTCTTAGTTTTATACTGACTTCCACTGGAAAAAATAACTTGATTGGAACCTGTAGAACTTTTAAAATAGCGGAATGTGTATGTTTCTGTTTTATCACCTACAGGTCCACTCTTAGTTCCTGTGAAAGCCATATACCCTTATCATCAGCTGACATCAAAAAAGGGCCTAAATTATTCCAGAGATCCAGCTGTTAGTGATTCAGTTACCACCTGGGATACCACTCATACAAGTCAAAAAAAATAAAGGGAATCTCTTCTTATCAATTGTAGTCCTCAGCAATAACCTGGGGTAACTTGAAAAGACTTAAAAGTTATTCACCAAAGATCACTTAAATTTTACAAGACTGGAAGACATAGAGATTTATTTGCTCACTTTCTTTTGAAGTGTGACTCCAGATTTACTCATTAATGTGCTACTAATCATATTACTGAAATCTAAACCTTTTCTAGATAAACTCAGTGAATTTAAAATTTGTTTCTTCTGTCTTTAGAATTTGATAGTGACCCTCTTTTAAAACTGGGAAGATACAGTGAAATTATTTTTTTAACCCATGGAACAGACTAAAAGAGTATTTATTTATCTATTTATTTACTTAATTACTTACTTATTTACTTATTTATTTTATATCATTGTCTACCCCGGGATTCTCCCCTCACCATATTGCCCATGAACCATCATCTTAATCTTTTGTGTCAATCCCATACCCATCATTCCTCCTCTCACTTTATGCTTCAGTTCTGCTGACAATTTCAAGTTTTTCTTGACATTTGTTTGCTTGCTTTCATTCTATATCTATCCATGTTGCTGTGTATAATCTAAGTTTGTCTTTTTTTGATTGAGGAATGTAAGACCTGAAACCTTCAGACATTGAAGAAAATAGGAGCAAAACACTCCAATACTTACACTTCAGAAGCCTGTTTCAGGACACATCTACAGATGCCAAAAAAATGAAGGAAATCATAAACAACTGAGAATCCACCAAACTATAAACCTTCTGTACAGAAAGAGACAATAATCAAACAAAAGCAAACTCAGTTGAATGTGAAAAAATCTTAACAAAAACAAGACAAAAAGTCCAGTCAAAAAATGGGAAAAAAATATAAAACAACACTTCTCTGAATAGGAAATATAAATGGCCAATGGGAGTATGAAAAAATGCTCAGCATCACTAATAATCAAGGAAATGCAAATCAATACCACAATGAGATGCCATCTTACCCAGTAAAAATGATCCACATCAAAAAAAAAAAAAAAAAGGTCAGCAACAAGTGCTGGCAGGGATGTGGAGAGAAAGAGACATTTCTACACTCCTGGTAGGAAAGCAAATGGGTCCAACCACTATAAAAAGCTGTGTGGAGGATCCTAAAACTAGTGAAAATGGAACTGCCATTTGATCCAGCAATCCCACTCCTGGGAATATACCCAAAATTTACAAAAACTTTAATTCAAAGGAAACTTGTACTGGGATGTTTCTTGTAGCACTATTTACAATTATCAGGGTATGGAAGCAAATCAAATGCCCCAAAATAGATGAATGAATCAGAAAGTTGTTAGTATGTGTACACAATGTAATACATCAGCATTTTTAAGTGGATAAAGGAGAATCCAATGTCCCTACAAAAAAGATCCAGACAGGTGCTTCTTGAAACCAGAAGTTCCCACAACAACCAGTCATAATAGGTCTTTTCTGTTATTTTGTGATATTGCATTGGCCAGTAATGCTTTCATTAGTTTACTAAGCTGATATTTGGTCATATTTTATCCCTCCCCCCCTTTTTTTGAGACTTTGTAATTTTCATTTATGGTGGTTTTATATATATATATATAAATATATATATTATATATATTTATATATATTATATATGTATATATATTATATATGTATATGTATATATGTATATACATATATATTTTTATCTGTCAGTTTATTTTATATAATAAGATGTTAATTTTGTCTTTAAGAATGGTTATGAAGGCAATTTTAATTTATGATGGTTTTATATATATATGTATGTATATATATTTATCTGTCAGTTTATTTTATATAATAAGGGGTTAATTTTGTCTTTAAGAAAAGTTATGAAAGACAAAGAGACAGGAGGAGTTAATAATGTCTCCTGATAAACTGACAAACCAGGGCTCCTTAGTGCTTGGGATGCCATGATTATATCTTGAAACTTGTCCAAAGATTTAGTTGATGGTGCTCTAGCACCTTTACTTAATAAGAAAATTCCCCAGCATGATCTTTAGGTGTGAGGTTTTGACTAAATTTGACCTAAAAGATTTTTGACATTATTTTAAGGAGAAGGGGAAGTATTTGCTCTATTTGAGCTATGTATGTCATGGCTCATACGAGTTCAAATAAACTTCCTCTTTTGTTAACTGAATTGTAGATTTACACAAATTTTATAATTTAAAATGATATAGGTGCTATCTAAGTGTCTCTTATTTTTTTCTATATTTATCCCAGGTCTTTAAATGTAATATTCCTTTTTGGAGAAGTTCAGGGCAACAATAGCCAACTTAATTGTAAAATGTTTAAAGTAATTCTTGTGGGCCTGGAGATCAAAGAGAGAGACAAAAAGTGAAAGGGTTGTGTGCTCATATTACCTAGGGTTTTGTTGGGGTGGTAGATTGTGGATCTGGTGTATATCTTATGTTCTGGCATTTATGATCAAAATTAAATTCCCTAGGCCAACATATGATTTCAGGAAACAAGGAAATTCCTCTATCTCTGAACTTAAGGTCTCTGATTCTGTCTTGTGAGGTATGCTTATCCACTATCTCTTGCTAACTTGAAAGGAGTCTGGTGGATATTGTAATTTGCATTCTTTTAGGTAATTGAGGACAGGCCAATCCCTAGGAAAGGCTCAATATAGCTAAGTTAAGGCCTGGACTGGTCTAGTTCTTAAGGATCCCCTTACAAGATACTAAATTATAAAATGCATTATAGAAAATATAGGTAAGACATTTTAAGTCATTGATTTAGAACTGTAACTGGGCTTGAGAGATAACAAGAGACTCCAACTTATTAAGGGCTGCCAGTTCTAAGATGGTTGGCCATTTGTGCAGAAAAGCAAAGAGCATACTCTTATTATGAAATATGCTTAACTGGCATACAAAAGCAGAGACAGAAACAGAGAAGGGTTTCAAAAGACAAATTTTCAATAAAACTCTGAAAATTACATACCCCTTGCGGGCAAATGCACAACCAAACAGACTCAACCCCAAATGAGTTGGCTGAGGACCTAAGTTTCCTACAAGTATAAATCACTTCTGGTTGGGACCACAGAAGAGAATAAGACAGGTCCCAGAGACCTGGGACAGGAAATAGCCAAAATTCAAAATGTTCTGTATAATCTACCACAAGATCAAGGTAAAAGATGCCAATTTCTCTGCCCTGTCAAGAAAGGAGCAGCCTTCCTCTTGTCTCTTACCCATGTCTATTTTGCATCTCTCTCATCCCCATATGTCTCCCCCATTCCTCATACATGCCACATTAATATATATCTACTTTGATTTTCCCAGTGGCATGCTGGCAAATGTAACCCAAGGTGATTGTATACATGCCAGGGCATGGAAAATGGTGGCTTTTCACTCCAGAATAATACTGCTTCCCATTTCATTCCATAACAAAATGGTAGTCAAAAAAGCGGATGTTGGGACAAATATAAAGACATCCTTTATATTACAGATCAATAATGCAGACCTCCTTATTTCCATTTATGTTTCACTAACTTAACATATTTTTTTCTTCCATTGTCCTCCAGTTGAATTACTTGAATTATGTCACTTCACTGTTATGAGGAAAAGTAAATCTATGTCATTTTGTTTTGCAAATATGCAAATTTCTAACTATAGTCTACTGTATATAGTGACCACAAATTACCATTTATAAGTGCAAAGTATATAAAAATGTTGATGATGTTTAATAAATGCTCTTTAGTGAGTTTTAATGTGTTTTACTTCACCGTATAATTTGAGGAAAGTATATAATTAAAGCAAATGTGATGTCTCAAGTGGTTATGTTTTGGACGATTTTTTAAATGTTTATATATCTACTAATTCAAGGAAACACTTTTAAAAATAAAATTATTTCTCATTTTTCAAAATTGTAATAAACCTGTAACTGAGTCAAATATACCAGTCCAAATAAAGTCATTAAGCAGTCGGATAAACATTATACTAAATATAAGAATTTATTGCTACCTACATTATTTTCCAACTGCTTTCTTTCTCTCTAAGAACAACCCAAACAGTGTCTTACCCTCATGTTTTGTGGATAAAACAATGATTGGCTTTTCTTGTTTTCCCTCCCACTCTTGTTTGTGCCTTCTTCTGTATGTGAAGATGATTATCTTAGAATGCTGTCACTATTTTAAAAGAAGGTGTTCACCACCCTCTTTTAAATTGTTATAAATATCTCTATCAAATCCCAAGTCATTGCATGTGTTTTACTTAATTTATCTGCATATTCTTTCCCACAGAAAACATATTCTTTTGTACAGCAAGGTGTCTCTGTTGAATAGCACATAGCCATAATATGATTCACAAAATTCATTATAAGTATTGAAGAGTAGAAATTAACTGAAAAAAAAAACTATCAATAAAGAGAAAAGTACTGGATATGCTCTTTTTAATGATTATCAATCCTGTCCTTTGATGAATATTTGGGAGGTACCTTAAAAGATCAAGCAAATACTGAACTAATAAACAAAACAAAACCTAAATCTATTTAGATTCAAATTTTCCATTTTAAGTTAAGAAAAATGTGATTGGGGGGTCAAGTCCATGAGTAATATGTGAATATTAATATAACTGAGAAGTATGAAGCAAAACAGAAGGTACAACCAAGATAATGGTAACACTACAGTATCCAGTTTACTCACAGTGGTAAACTTAAAATAGTCTAATATAGAATTTGTCTGATTCTGTAATTCTCAATCAAACTCAAGTATTATTATCACAATCACTGTCTAATTAAAAATAAGTACCACACTGATTTTTTTTTTTTCAAAGATTTCCTCTTTCATCTGTCGTCAGAATCACTTCTGCATCAAAGTAATTCTGAGTCTTATAGGGAGGATGATTGCCCCCAAATTTGGCTCTAAAACTTTAATGGAAAGTTGCATCTCTGAACCATACTGTTTCTTTGTTGTTTTTACTCCAAGATTATGGGACTGTGGGAAAAACTACAAGCCCGTAACTGACTGCAGCATCCCTTGCTTTGGTTCCAGGTGGTGTATTCTGATGTCTGAGGATAGTCTCAGCCTAAGTTGCACTTCAACCCAGATTTTTGCTTCTATATGTATATAGACAACAGCTCCCACAAGCACTTAACCAGGCAGCTCCTTGGTCCTTGCTTTCAGACTTTAGCATGCCTTGCATCTTCAGAAATACAACTAAAACTCATCCTTCAGCTGAAATGATTGCAACACAGAATAAGGAACTCTCTAAATCTGTTCTCCACTCAAATCTCTAATAAGCATTTCTTTTCCACCATCTTCCTTCTTGCCAAACTTTCTGTTTTATGTCAAGTCTTCTAGAAAAGTGAGATCAAACAAAATGCTCTCTAGATGTTTGTTTTCCAAATCACTTTGTTTTTGAAAAAATAAGGTGGATTCTAACAGATTGAGCTCTGTGAGAAGCAGAGTGAGGTGATGGGTAATAGGACTCTTTGTTGCTGCTAGTATTACTCTCTTACAACAGAAAATAAGACAACAGAATGCAATTCAAAAAAGAAAATTATGGGAGCATGAAAAGCATAGTTATATTGCTTAAAACTAAGAATATACTGTACAAAATAAATTTTATAACATGGGCCATGAATGAAGTAATGATTTGAAATCTCTTTGTACTTAGGGCCAATAATTTTTTACACAATTTTTATTTTTTATTTTTCCTTCCCCCAATATTTAACTTTTTATTTCTATAAACTAGAAGATTGGTTTTCTTTTTTCAATAAATAACTTACACACACACACACACACACACACACACACATATATATATATATATTTCACATAATTGCAATACCCAGGGTCACCCACCACCTCCCTTTCTTGGCTGCTCCAACTGCCCCTTCCCCCAAGTTGTGCACTTTAGTTTGGTTGTCCATATAATAGTGAAACCATTTGGTTTCTGTCTTTTCCTTTTTTACTTGTTTCTGGTAATATGATCTCTTCTAGGTACACCCATGTTATCATAAAATCATCAAATTTGTTATTTTTAATTGATGAGTAATAGTTCATTGTGTATATATGCCACATCTTTTTCATACATTTGTCTGTTTGAGGACAAAGCAATCAGGGAAATGCAAGTCAAAACCACAATGAGATCCCACCTTACACCAGTAAGAATGGCCCATTTCAAAACAAAACAAAACAAAGCAATATAAAACAAACAAACATACAAACAGACAACAACCAGTGCTGGTATGGATGTAGAGAGAAAGGAACACTCTTACATTGCTGGTGGGAATGAAAACTGGTTCAACCACTATGGAAAACAGTGTGGAGGACGCTCAAACTAATGAAAATGGACCTACCATTTGACCCAGCAATTGCTTTCCTGGGAATCTACCCAAAGGAGACCTCAGTGTGGGTACACCATTTGCAATGCATGAGTTTGTAATAGAAAATTGATGTACTTTGTTTAATCTATGAAAGCAAATTAAGAAGCAAATTGTTCAAGAGTTGAATTGAAAGTTTCAGTTGTTGTCCCCCAGAACTTAAGCAGCAAAAATATCAGGGCATCACTCAAGTCAGATCTCCTCATATTAGGGGGGAGGGGGAGTTCTAATTAGAGTTCTGTAGCTCCAGTCTTTGATGATGCATATTTCTATTTTATTTAGTAATGAGTCATTTGGAAAATTCCATTACATTTGTAATAGGGCTCACCTGTCACTTTTGATTGATCAGGTCACTATCAGGTTAATGAAAAAGTCTCTGACAAGTAGTCTAGATTTTGATTTCGTGAAGTTACTGTAGGTCACTGGGTTTTAATTTTATGGTTAAGGGGTTTTTCCAGCATAACTAAAGTTTTGAAAACTAATGAGCTGTCAGGAAATAACAAATACAGCATTAAGCTGCTTTCAAAATGACTTATAATCCTTGTTCACATAAATATTGTAATACTGTCTTACCAATATGTTAGTGCATATTTTATGAACTGAAAAAATGTCTTGCAATTTCTGATTTCATGAATGCCATTTTTATAAAAAGTATGCACAATTTTTATTATATCCTTTCAGATTTAAGCACTAATAAACAATGTTATGAGCTGCAGAAAACTATTCAAATCTGAATATATTAGTCATTAATTTCAACAACTGTGAGGAGGTAAAAACTGCATAACAAGAAGACTTGGAGACAATTGAGATTTTAGTTTCACAGAGAACAGTTAATACACTGGAAATTTTCAGTGTATATTAAACTCATCCCCAGTGAGAAAATGGACTAAATTTTGCAAAAGCAACATTAGTTGAGTTTTAATTTTAATAAAAAAATGATATGATAAGCCCCGTCCGCCAGCGGGTGATGGCGGCCGCCCGCGGCCCAGGCAGAAGCT
>PVHY01013535.1:0-41075 GCA_004024945.1 Uropsilus gracilis | reverse complement strand
CTCTCAAATTTTAGCTATGCATTAGGTCAGGTTTTAAAGTACATGGTAAAATATCATTCCAAAGAGACAAAGGTTATACAGCACAATGCAGATTTTGCTCCCATCCCTGATCCTAGTCCTCCAGTTCCATAACCAGGGACCACCATGTTAGCTTTTAAGTGTTCATCTGTGCAATCTTTGCAATTAATCCATTAGTTCAAATAGGTAAAAGTTCCTTAGAAATTCATGCATTCGATGTAGTTTTTAGTAGATGAAAATAGGTTAACCCAACCTTCTTAACTAAGGTTATCTCTCTTTGCATTTTTTCCTTATTATTAAAAGACTATATTTTATATGTTCTCTGGAGGTGATTTTAATGGAGATGCTGTTCACACAAAATACTGAATCTATTTCTGACCAAGGCAGAGTAAAAGAATTTGCATTTCTTTTCTCAATTGAAACAGCCTTCCTCTTGCTCTTAGTGCCCCTCTGTCTCCTCTCTCCTTCTATAAAATATTTGGAGTCACACATCAAGATGCTGGGCATCAACCTCAAAGAACAGTGACCTTTGGAGATGGGAAACACTGAGGTAAACATTGTTACTGACCTGGCTAAGAGTTTCCTAGGCAAAGCCTGCTCTACTCTTTGAGATGAGGAAACAGAGCTGGGAGACCAGGGGAAATCAAAAGCAGCAAAAGTGTGAGAATAGAGTACCAGAGAGGACGGATGTGCTGGAAAGGTGAACTGCAGAGATCTGTCTATCACCACCCTTGAGCATCAGCAGGGTACTAATCTTACTAATCTGAATGGATTAGAGGGTGGAGTACCTGCCACTCATAGAGGGCAAGAAATAGTGCTTGGGTATTAGAGTAAGTTATTAAGAAATATCTTACCTCAGTAGTGGAAGAATAATTAGCACTAGACTAAACATGGCTCTGGTCCCAGCTAATGGAATCTTCAATAAGAACTAACAAGATCAAACTGTTCCCAAGAAATTTAACTGCATTCAGAACAAAGCTCAAGGGTATTTATAGAAACACAATAATGTCCAGCACCCAACAAGGTAGCATTCATAATGGCTGGCATCCATGTCAATGATTATGAATATGCAGGAAGGAATAAAATATGCTCCACAATGAAGATAGGAGTCAATAAATGGAAACTGATCTAGATGGTAGAGTTAACAGGGGGCTGGCCCTTATATCTCCACAGTGATCTGTCATTGAATGGATGTCACCTTTGAAAAAGGATGATACTGGGATACAGGGGAAAAAAAAACAAACAAAAGGACAAGAAAAATTTAAAACTTATCAGAATGAAAGTGAACAGAGTGAGAGGGAGTTAAGATGATGATTCATGGGTGATAAGGTGGTAGGAGAACCTTGGGGTATACACTGATGTAAAATATATTTATATATGTGCAATCAATTAAAGATAAATTTTAAAAATTTAAATAAAAATTTTAAAAAAGAACTTTCTGCCATACCTCAATGTCTGCTGAATAAATTCTCCATTACTGAAAGGATATCTTTGAAGAACATCGCAGATGTTCTCATTTACCCCAGAAGTATTCTAAAATGTCCATATTCCAGTGGCTAACCTACAGATGCTTGTCTCCAAAGACTACTGATCAAGCTTGACAAGATCAAGGTAGATAAATAGGACATATTACAAAGTAAAACATTCCTTTTTTGGGTAGTGAACTTGGTAGTGCTTATGATTAGGTATGACCATGGATGTTGAAGAGATACAGAGGAAAATTCACAACCCTGCAGTGGCTGCTATTGAGGCTTTGTGGAACACCTCAGAGATTTCCTCAGTCAAAAACAACTATCCAGTTAGGTCATTGTCCTACACAGGGTACCCCCACATCGGGTGAATAATTATATGAGAGAATTAAGATGTTGCCATCTTGGCCCCATTTAATACAACACAAAGATCTTTAGAAAGTCACAATGACCTACAAAGATGTCAAAAGCTTTGGTAGAACTACACTACTATTAGCTTCTTTCTCTGTCTACTCTAGCTTTTTTTTCCCCAAGCACAGTTTGTATTTTGGGGAAACCGAATCTGCAGCAGGTACTAAGATGTTATAACACTCAGAAAAATTTCTCTAAATCATTTTTCTCAACCAATGTCAGAATCCCTTTGAGCACTACTCTTTGATGGAACTATCCCCATTTTTCATTCCAGTATTTAATTACTGTTACAGACTGAAAGTTTCCTGACAACTTGAAATTGATATTGCTGTCACTTTCAGTCTTTATGACCTGTTCTTCTATCCCTTGCAGTGATACAGAACATGTTGAATTTTGCTTTTGAAGCAATATTTCATCACACCTTTTGCATTGATTTTCAATCTAAATATCTCCATATCCTCACATTCTTCCTAGAGGTCAATCTTTGGAAGCCTTTCAACATCCTGAATGCTCTTCCTGAACAAACTTTCATGCAATGTGCTGATCAAAAAGGAAAATTTCTCTCTGTAAATATGAGTATCATACAGAAGAGTGGTGCTATTACTCATTATGTAGTTTTAGAATGAATGATAAGAACAGCATTAGCTATTTTAGCAATGATTCAAAATATTTACTCATGTTTAACTTGATATGAGTAAATATAATAATAAATGTGACTATATTCGAATTTAAAACTTCTTTCTGTTGAGACTGCTAAGAGAATGAAATCAAATCAAAGACTTACTTTATCTTGTCTGATTAATAAAGTAGACCATTTTCTGGAAAAAAACCATTTCCTGGAATTTAATATAAGGAAGACTTTATCATGTGTGTTATTTCACATCTTTAATGTGATACAGTACCCACAGCACAAATATCGTTAGACTGGATGTTTTTATTTACTCTCCATTAAAATTAAGGGCATAGAATTGCATATTTATTCTCTAAAGGCATTTTATGTGAGTCTGAGGAAATATGGTCCATTTACTTTGTTTAAGCTTATACTACTAACATAACTAAGGGTTAATATTTAGATAAATAGAGCAGTGATTCTCAACCCTAACTGTACTTTAGAATCATCGGGGGAGCTTTAAAATTCCTGATACCCATACCACATCCTGGACCGGTTAAATCAGGATCTCTATTGAGAGATCAGTCACTTTTTTAAAGTCTCTAGAGTGAAGCCAATGTTGAAGACTACTGATACTGACATAAAGAACAAAGTGGCCACCATGTCCATTAGCCTACCCTCTTTAAATATCATTTTCTTCCCAGTGAAACTTTTGACAAATGCTGAATTTTGAAATTCAATAATGTACCAACAAATATCTAAAATGTAAGCATTATGGGAAACTGATGAAATAATTGAAGTCAGCATAGTGGGCCCCAGAGCAACTAAAACCAATAGACCATGTGGTAAATAAGGGCGGGAGTTCAGTTATCCTCTCTAGGTTTACTAGCCAGTCAAGTGATTGTTCATACTTTTAAGAGGTCAAAGCCAATGACCATGTTACTTGCCTCAATAGTTTGCCTCAGAACTTCAGGTTGGTGAAGGGTGAAAAAATTTCCATGGGGTTGATGGCCTTAAATATCTGGAAACACTAGACTGATTCAGGAGTTGCTTTGGGTCCCAACGCTGCAATTCCCCTGAATGACTAGAAACTTGGTTGAAGTTCCCAGGAATTAACATGAAATGTGCCTTCATGAATTGAAATGTGTTTATTAATGACTTGTAAATAATAGTTTCATTCTTCAACAGTGTAAGGTGGTGGCCTTACATCTTATCATATGATCTAAGACGCAAATGGAATTGCAGATCTTTCCAAGGGCTTTCATTCTTTCCCCTTTGGAGGAGGAAGCCCTGCCTCTTTATTTCCAGGCCTTTCTAGTCACTTTAGGTCCCATGGTTCACCTTGGCTACAAGCCATTACTCTTTTCACCCCTGTACTATTTGGGGGTGATGCAGAGGAAAGCCCAGTTAAGAAATGAACCAAGGTTCTGACCGTTCAGCCTGTTCTGAGATCTGACATCTTGAGTAGATTGTCAAATTTCTTTGAATCCATGTCCTAATGTTTAATATGGAGATGATAATCATTAAAATTTTTAATTTAATAATAATAATAATAATAGGTGGCTATATATTTTAGAAGTTATAGGTAAAAGAAGTTGGTAAGATATTCTGTAAACACAATGAAAGGAAAGAGAATATTGGTACCAAGTAGAATTGCTAGAGTTTTTTTTTGAGTCTGCGTTCAACAAAACGTTTAATGGTAGTTAGTGAAATAATGCAGCGGGGGCAGACCCTTTTGAGTGTCACTGACTATTTCCCAGCTCTATGCTATAAGTAAATCACTCTGTGACTTCTAGAATGTTCTATGCAATATGGATATCATTGAAGTGTGACTTGATTGAATCATGATGTGCTTCAGATAA
Organism: Uropsilus gracilis; assembly: GCA_004024945.1. Taxonomy (NCBI): domain Eukaryota; kingdom Metazoa; phylum Chordata; class Mammalia; order Eulipotyphla; family Talpidae; genus Uropsilus; species Uropsilus gracilis. The sequence continues at coordinate 36,705 of PVHY01013535.1, read as the reverse complement.
AGACACTGGATTTCAAAGTGTGTGAAAGATCTAAAGTATCTCATCTTTTTATGTCATGTGACTTATTTTGGACATATTGAATTAAATTAAATCTATCATTAAAGTTACCTGTTTTTATATTCTTTCAAAGAAAATGTAACTAATTCTACATGAACCAAAATCCTAAACTGAGCATCTGTTTTTCATGGGGACCCAGACTAAGAAAAGAGACAGGATCACACCTGAATGAACAGATATAAAGCAGAAAGCAAATGGTTTGAAGGACAGTGACACTATTGTTACACCCTGTATTCTCTATTTTAAATGTTACTTTCATAGCATATGTATAGTCTTTTGTCCCATATTTGAATTAAGTTGAATCACTGTACTCAATACTAGCATGAAATATGGATGTGCTGCAAGTTGTCATGCATGGTTCTATATTATAATATGTGCTTTGTACTTTACCTGGTTAATTCTTCTTGTTTTCCACCCTTAATACCATTAAAGTATGTGCCTAAATGAACCATCATTTGTAAAGCTGAAAGCCGATATTAATCAAAATTAGACTTCCTAATACCTGTTAAAGGGAAAACCCATTGGGGGAAAACATAGAGGATAATGCTCATATTATTTTTCAGACAATAAACAGCCTTGTATAATCCTATTATGAACATTAGCATACATTTCACAGCCCATCTGGCAAACAATAGAGGTCGTGACTCTGTGTATTTGAAATGCTATCCAGGGCATTGTAGTAAGGAAAATGGTAAAACCTACAGCTGTGTCAATGGGTCAAAAAGCGGTCATAGCACATTTCTCAGACACCATGGATTACCCAAATAGACTTTTATGAAGACAAGCTGCGTGTTAGGAAACATGTTTTTCAATGCTAAACAAATCTGAAGCACTAGTTCTATGACAAGCACTGATGGAGACTAGGGGCAGAATGTTACCTCTTTTTATTGATTCATGGTTAAGTAAAACTGAGAAAACTCCATTGTCTTATGAAACACAAATTGTTATTGTAAAGATATGCTGCATGAGACAGAGGAAAATAGTGTCTGCTTCTAGTTAAAGAATTCTTTTCCAGAACTTCAAAAAAAAATCACTTTAATCAGTATTCCTGAGAATTTCTAACGTGGAAGAGTAAACAAGATGTTAGATTTTTTTGTCCTCAGTCCACATTTAGCTCTAGGATTTTATTTTGTTTTTGATAAATTTTAGAACCCAATAGAAATATTTGAAATAATGGAAGTTTTTGCGATCCATTGCCTATTTTAAATTCCTGCTCTAAAATTGGTCTGGTTCCACATTTTATTTTTCTATGTGACTACATTTTGTTTGTCATGGTATATTAAATTCACATGAAGATTGAATGTAAAATATTAAATCTTATCTCCAAGGAGTGCGATATGCATTACATAATATATTCTGATTCTTACCTGTGATAAAGCTGGAAAATAGATATCAGCTCATGAAATGTTTTGTTACCATGAACTGTACCTGGATGTCTGTAGTTATTGTTATAAATCTAGTGTTCTATTTGAAACCAGTATTTATGGATATGTTGACATTATCAGTTACAAACTGCATAAATGTAAATGACTCACCATTCTAAGCTAGTCTTAATCGTTTCATGCAAGCAGTTTACTTAGCTTATATCCAAATTTGAAAGCAATTTCATTTGTCACATTTCTTTTCTGACAATAGTGATGAGATCTCTTAATTTGAAAGGTCTATATCAGGCCTAACTGAATGGTAGTATTGATTGTGTGCCAACATAGTCAATGCAACATTGAGTGTGAAATTGATAAACCCTGAAATTCCTGAACTACCTTTTACTCCTCAGTATCACAAGCCAATGCATATTTCCAAATGGAAATGAGTTTTTAGTAGGATATGCAAATGGAAAGTAACATTTCTTGCTAAAATGCTAGAAGACAATATCCTCTTCCCCATACCAATCTTCTGATATCCTATTTTACTTAAGTGAACCTGGACTCAGACAGTGTCTTGATATCACAAAGCATTGCCTGGCCTCATAAATAATAAGATGTATACCTGATTTGCCCCAGTAGGAATTTGTGGAGTATCAGAGAAAGCAACACCTCTTTAAAATACCACAGATGAGGTCACTCTCTGTGCAAATTTGAATAACTCTAAGTGGAAAACAGCATTTTTTTACATCTTAAAATGAGTTTTGATATAAGGAGGTGGCTAGTCTATGGCAAACCATATGAAATACATGGAAGAATGAGCAAAATCTGGCAGACAGAAAAGAAATATCAGAAGATAGACGATTGCTAGCTTCATCTAGCAAAAGGGTTCTTATTAAATAATGAGCACTATTAGTGAACATATTGCTATGACAAGTAAGTTTTATTTCAATAGAATATAGAATCTCTAGGGCTCTAATTAATAAAAGGTTCTTTGAAACAGAGGAACAGGGAACCAGGCCCCTCTCAACTTTCTGGGTCTGATAATCGTATGGCAGCAATCAATGGAAATGCAAAGAATGTCGAAGAAGGATATTTGCTTCTCACAGCCGTGGCTTTGAAATATCAATCATCATTGCATTTATTCCCCACTGGTGGGATTTCATTCTATAGCCAGGTCCAGTTGCAAGAAGGCTGAGCAATGTAACCTAAGTGGGCAGACCTTAGTTAACTGTGCTCTATGAAAAGGGAGGAAGATGGAGGTAGGCAACTAGCCACTGCCACAGGAGAAATTGGTAATACCAGGATGCAATGTATGATATCTTTAGTGTTTACTAATATTAGAAGAATAAGGAAGAAACTTTATATGTAGATCTCTATTGAAATTTTTTTCATCCTTCAAGGTTTAAATTCTTTTTCCAAGGCAGTTTCCATAGAACCCATCAAACAAAGTCCCTACCATTTGTTAGAGAATAATGAACATGGTTCTCTTTAGAATGCTTCACCAGGGTAGGGCACCCATCTCCCAATAGCTCATTGCTGCTTCCTTCTCTGGAGAATTGCCCTTGGCCAAATTGAAGATATTTTATTTTGGAGGTTAAATGATCATCAGTGAACGGCTTCCTTAATATCTGAAATCCTCCATAGTTGCACTGAGAATTAAGCCTCAATAATGTCTTTTGTGTTTCTCCAAGATCAAAGAAAGGTTTTACTTTCATACACTAATCAGGTAGATGGACACAAATGTTATTATTATTATTAACTATTAAAAATGCAAATGAAGTATAACATCTCTTAAGCAGTTAGCACAAGGGTAAAATGCTAATGCCACAGATTAACATAGAGTTCAGGACATTATGAACTATTCATAACTGTTCTTGCCCTGTTCATTTTCATTTTCTTTAATAAAGTTCATTTTCATTAATAAAGTTCATTCAAAAACATTGTGTTTACCAGAGGTAAGAGTTCAGACCAAACGGTCAGCTCCGAATCTTGATTCTCCATGGCATCATGGCAATTTGGGATGTCACTGATTTGGTTTGAACGTCACCAAAATGTGCTACAGGAAATGCTGTCAGCAAGGGAAAATGTATTTGGTTCTTAGAATATTTGTTTCTGGCTTATAATAGCAAGAACACTTCAGGTTCTGCAATAAATTAGTGCTTTGTTGATATATTTAATAAGAATCAGACATGACATCATTGGTATATTCTAATTCCTGTGAATATTATCACATGAAAATATTTTTTAAGGTGAACATTTGTTGGTAAAGGGTAACATCCTTTGCCTCTATTTTAAGCAAATTTTTTATAAGTGCCTAGTCTAGTAACTCATAGATGAATCTAGTTTCTTCTATAGACCCTCAAACATCCCTAAGATCTCTGTTAGTAGGCAACTGGATTTTTCTCTTCTAATCAAATTATAGTAGTTTTCACCACTCTAAGTTTACTTAAATTGTTTTTCCTACATTAAATAACTCTTCCATTTTGCAAATCCAAATGCTTATCTGTCTTTGAGGCTAAAATTTTTAAAGCTTTTCCACAAGCTTTAGGTTGCAATTATGCTATTATTTTTTTAACTCTCCAAAATGTTTCTTAATGCAGTTTGTTATTGGGTTATATTCAAGTTCTCAATTTCTATTATAAATTGACAAACTTTTTTGATCATATCCTTTCCCTGAAGACATATATTTCGTGTGGCCATCATTGTTGCTACCACACAGTTGAATATAGACTAGGTGTTCAATATATGCTTGAAGGTATGAATGAATATGCACCTTGTATTCCTTGATGCCATCAATATTGTGTCTCGAAGATGACACAATATGCTTACTCAAATCACTTCCTTGACCCACTGTGACCCAAGAGTGTTGTACAACCAAGTGTGGAAAGGAATTTATTCCCTTGCCCTCCTCCCCTTCCTAACACTTCCTGCCTAGAGACAGCTGTAGACATTGTTGGCAAGAGAATGTCTATATACAGGTCAGACAAAAGAGTGAGTCCTACCTTAGGAAAGATCTGTGATATCTTTCCTTTAGCAAGGAGCAAGACCTCGTTAAGTGTCAATTGAAGGGGAGATAATGCATGAGTATGGGAGTGCCAACATATCTAGAGGGCTCTGTTACATATGAAAAATATTGCATCTATTTCTTGTTATTTTCTAAAGAAGCAAACATAAAATATACAAATAACATACTATAAACTTAAAGGGTTATATAATTACTATGAATGTTTGATAGATATTTGGAGATTACATAGCATAACAATGAGAATTTTAAAAAATCTGCCTTTCTTGGTAGAAATTATAATTTGATTTTCATTATAACAATAGTCATTTAATATGAAAGTAATATTGGTATTATAGCAATGCTTTGGTATTACTAATTAGCAATGTCTGTTTCCTCTTCCATGCCAAAAAGCCACATAGTATGAATAATAAGCATATGGAATAATATCAAATATAGCCATTAAATGCTTGACAAGATATTTTTACCTTTTATAAAGTATCTTGAACTTTCTGAATTTTAAAGACAAAATTTTAAAAGAACATTTAGGTTCATAGCAAAATGAGAGGAAGGTAAAGAGAGTTTCTATATAAATTCCTGTCCCACCTCCCACTATTTTGGTTGCTTTTTGATAAAGTCTCAAATATAAAATAAGTGAAGATGAGAGAACTTCAGGGTGCTTAGATGTTCTACCCCAGATTTTTGTCAAATCACCTGAGTTGGATTAAGTTATTTTATCTACTTGCATTAGCAGTGAAGATTTGCCTATTATGAAAATACAGTTTTAATTAAACGACAAAACTCTAGCATAACTTTTTTTAGTATTAGAAAATTCTTATAATTAGGAAAGTAAATATAGTGTATCCACTGTGAATACTACTGCTGAACTTGAGAGGTGGGGAGACTATAGGAAATTGCTGTTTCCAGAGAAGCGAAGTAGATGCTCAGAGAAGCAAAGAGGGCTCATTCTCCTCCAGCCATTCTTTCAGTGCATTGTGAAGGTGTATTAAAAGCATAATTGGAAGTCAGGAAACAAGTTTGTAATGTTGACTTTATTGTTAACTAAAGATGTCACTGAATTGCTTCAAAATACCTGCTGAATTCCTTTTAACTCCACATTTTTTGTGACTTGTTGGTTGTCTTTCCCTAGCTCCACAAAATTTGGAAAACTATGGAGAGGTTGAAGAAATCGATATCCTATCTCACCTATCCTGCCAATTAAAAGAAAAGATACCAGATTGTGATATAGGAGTAGCCCCCACCAGGTCCATATATGACAACATCCCAAGACTTTTGAATGGTATAAAGAGCTATATTAGACAATCATGAACTCTCCTCCAGCACATGGTTGAGAAAGCAGCCCATAAGATTTGAAGCTTATTATTACTGTTCCTTATTCAGAGAGATACTGACATTCAGAGTGATACATTTCAAAAGCATTTCAATTAAAAAAGAAGTAAAGCCCATTTAGCCATCTTATCCAAAGCAATATACTCATTCAGCCCAACTCCTATCAAAGTTTCAATGGCATTCTTTGAAGAAATAGGACAAACCACTGAAATTTATATGGAACCACAAAAGACCCTAAATAGCCAAAATAAGACTGACTAATAAAAAGAATGACAGTGTCACATTTCCCATCTCTGAACTATACATCAAATCTATTGTAATTAAAACAGTACTGTATTGAAATAAAAATGGACACCAAGGCCAATGAAATATAATTGAGAGCCCAGAAGTAACACCTGTAAATATATATAGACAGTTATAGACACCTATAAATATACACACAATTAAGCTATGATGAAGGAGCCAAAAATATACAACGGAGAAAGGAAAGTCTCATCAACAAATGATATTGAGAAAACTGGACAGCCATGTGCAAAAAAAAAAAAAAAAAAGTGAGACCACTATGTCACAGTGGATATTAACTCAAAATGGATTAAAATCTTGAATGTGTGCCTTAAACAATAACCCCAAAGTACATCAAAAAAAAAAAATATAGGCAAACACTCTGCAACACTGACTTTAATGATGCTTTATAGGCCTTGACTACAACAATAAGAAAAACAAAAACATAAACAAATGGGACTACATCAAGTTAAAATGTTTACGTGCAGTGAAAGAAAAATTGCTTTTTTAAAATTTATATATGTTTCACAGCATTGTAGTCCCAGAGATTTACCCCCCCCCTTCCCTTCATTCCCCCACTTTCCCTCCTGCTCAAAGTTGTGTGCTTCAGTTTGGTGCTTAGCTGATTTGACTTTTCCTCAAGACTTTTGTTTGTTTTTTCACTATATCCCATATATTAGTGAAACCATTTGGTTTCTGTCTTTTTCTTTTTGACTTGTTTCTGCTAGTATGCTTTCTTCTAAGTACATCCATATTGTTATAAAATCATTGAATTGGTTATTTTTAATTGATGAGTAATATTCCATTGTGCATATATACCACATTTTTTTCATCCAGTCATCTGTTTGGGGGCATTTAGGTTGCTTCCAAGTCCTTGCAATTATAAATAGTCCTGCAGTAAACATCGAGCACAGGTTTCCCTTTGTACCCACATTGAGGTCTCTTTTGGGTAGATTCCCAAGAGAGCAATTGATAGTTCCATTTTCATTAACTTGAGGGTCCTCCGCACAGTTTTCCATAGTGGTTGGACTAGTTTACATTCCCTCCAGCAGTACAGTAGTGTTCCGAAAGAAACAATTGTTAAAATGGAAAGACATTACTGAGTGAAAGAAAATATTTTCTCATCATATATCTAACAAAGGCTGATTTCCAAGGTCTACAAAGAACTCATATGACTCAACAAAGAAGAAAATGACTAAGTCTGAAAATGGGCAGAAGAGCTAAATGGACACTTCTCCAAAGAAGACAAACAGATGGCCAATAAGCACATGAAAAACTGCTCATCATTATTTATCAAGAGGAATGCATATCAAAACCGCAATGATAACTATACTTGGATGTTTATTGCAACACTATTTACACTAGCCAGGATATGGAAACAACCCAAATGCCCCATTGGTATATGTGCACAATGGAATATTATTCATTAATCAAAAAAGACAAACTTTTGGCATTTGTAGTAACATGGATGGAGCTAGAGAATCTTGTTGGCAGAAATAAGCCCCAAAGAAATAGAGAAATACTGAATGGTCTTGCTTATATGAGGGATATGGGGAAAACAAACAAGCAAATGGACAAGAAAATTTAAAACTTTCAACAGAGCTGAAGTGTGGAGCAGGAGAGGGAGAGTGGTATAAAGTCTTGGCAAGGATGAGCACAAGCAATTAAAATTAAGATGGTTCCTAAGTGATATGGTGGGGGGGAGAACTGTGGAAAATAGTATGGAGGCATCTCAAAATATTAAAAATATATCTACCACGTAGTCCAACAATTCAGCTCCTAGGTATCTACCTGAAGAATGCAATATATTTATTCAAAGGGATATACAAACTTCTGTTTTCATTTCAGCGCTATTTACAATAGTCAAAATTGCAGAAACAAAATAAGAACCCTATGTCAAATGAGTAGATTAAGACGATGTAGTAAAAAGATGCATCTCCAAAGAGGAAATACAGATGACCAATAACCATATGAAAGAATCTCCACATCACTGCTAATAGATACCATCTAATACAAGTAAGAATGGCCCATATAAAAACAAACGAACAAAACCAGGGAACAACAAGTGTTGGCATTTTGTGGAGAAAAAGGGATCTCTCTTACACTGCTGGTGGGAGTGTAGACTGGTCCATCCACTATGGAAGATTGTGTGGAGGACCCTCAAATATTGAAAGTGGAATTACCACTTAACCCAGCAATTCTACTACTGGGAATCTATTCAAATGACATGAAAAAACTAACTGAAAAGGACACCTGTACGCACATGTTTATTGCAACTCTGTTTACAATTGCCAAGATATGGAAACAACCCAAATGCCCCCAAACCAATGAATGGTCGAAAAAAATGTTGTATATGTATGTGATAGAATACTATGCATCAATCAAAGTGGACAAACATATATCATTTGCAGCAACTTGGATGGAGCTAGAAGGAATTATATTAGCAGAAATAACCAGAAAGAAAAAGAGACATATGGGATGGTCTCATTTATATGAAGGATATAGGAAAAAACAAACAAACGAATGAGAAAAATTTGAAACAACCAACAGAAATGAACCATAGAGAGAGAGGGGGAGGGGGAAGAAAATAGGGGCGGTGGAGGATACAAAAATTAAGATGGTTAACAGGTATTAAGGAAATGGGAAAACCCCAGGGTACACAATGATGTAATATATATATATATTAAAAAACATATATATAAGATGATATAGTCCATATGTACAATGAATACTACTCAGCTATAACAAAATAAAGTCTTGTCATTTTTTATAATATGACTGGAACTGGAATATAGTATGCTAAGTAAAATAAATCAAGAGAAAAAAAATGCCAGATTGTTTCATTCCTGTGGAATATAGAAAAAAATTACACATACACACAAAACTAAACCAAAACAAACCCTGAAAATCTGACCAGAATTTACCAGAAGGGGAAGATGCAGATAGGGAGGAAACTAAGGGATGATGGTGGAGAACTATGGGTCCCTTTGTGATGGCTGTAGTGTGGTCACACATCTAAGAAGGTATGAATCTGTACCTCTGAATCACATACAGTGTTGGAAAACAATACTCCCTCTGTGAAAAGTAATACAATTTAAAAAAGAAAGTTGGGAGAATTTCTCATCAGCAACCAATGATGCTAAAGATAAATGGAGGTCATGTATTCTATGACTCGCTATGCTTGGAGATTGGTTGGGTCACCACTCTCACTGATAATGAGGGGAAAGCAGAACAAACATTCACAAATGTCCACTGGCCTTGATGAAGAAATTGAGAGGATGCATTTAGGTAAGAAAGAAAAGAGGACAGGACACAAGGCCTAGCTTTAGCACAGAGATTATGAAATGCTTTGGTAAATATGCTCAATTAGTGATCTTAACAACGATAATAACTAATTTAGTTTGTGCTTAAAACCAGGTAGAACTGAAGTATTACACAATATTCACATGAAAGACAATGCAATGTCAATACTGAGAGTTTAAGTCAATACTGATAGTTGATCAAAATGTGCTCTTTACTGGCATTTTCTAATCAGTATCAACATGGATTATGACAAAGATGTTACTTGTACAGAGAAAGAGATAGTAACTATAGCATTCATTTAAAAATAGTGAGTATTTATGTCAAACAGACTAGCTATGCAGACTAGCTATGTAATATGCAAACTAATGCAGGGAAAATATGTTGAAATTGAAGTAGTGGAAAGAGAAGAAATGGACCAGTCTTAATAAATAGAAAGTGAAAGTTTAAATAAACCCAGATATAGAAATGGCTAAAACATATGAAAAATCAAATTCACCACTTAAAAAACTGAATTTGCAGATACTATTTGTGAAATCCAAGCTACTTAAGAGACAAAATACAATTTAGAAAAGTTGAAAAATACAAGAGCTTCCATACTCACAATGAATAATTATTTTTTGATTTTATAAACTTATTCTATATAATTAAAGGTAACACCATTTCTTCACTTTCTAATTTCATTTGGACTGAATTCTATACAACTATACCTTGTTAAAATATCTTTGTGCTTGAGTTTTTGTTTTACATATGCACATACATTTCTCCTCCATTTTTCAGACTATATTCATCTCTCTTACATTATCTCATAAACCAAACCTTCCTAAAAAGTTGGAGGGTAGAAACCACCTTCAGTCTAATCTGTTCCCATTTCCGACCCATGCTTAGCATCAGTACCATTGTGAAGTATTACTTGCAACAATGATTTGATCTTCTACTTAAAACCCTCCAAAAACTTTTCATTGCTTTTAAAACAGTGCTCCAAGTCCTTAGCATTTATGGATAAAGTGGACCCTATTTATCTGATCAACTCTATGCCCCTTGCTTTCTGCCTCTCTCATCAGTCTCCATCCACCTGCTTTTGTCTTTCTGTATCAAGGCCCAGCTAATGCTTCCTTTCCAAGGATGTTCCCAACAGTGTTTCATATCCATGGAACACTTTTTATTGAACAGCTTCTATAGTTGAGTTGAGTAGCTCTCTGTAGGACAGTGATGGTTAATTTTACATGTTAACATGACTGGGCCAGTGGTACCTGGGTATTTGATTAGTATTACTTCTGTGTATAGCTGTGAAATGTTTCTTTGTGAGATGAACATTTCAATCAGCAGACAGAGGAAAACAAATTGCCCTTCTCAGTGCAATGGGCTTCATCCAAATCTGTTGATATATGAACTAAGAAGTCTGAAGAAGGGGGTTTGTCCTTGCTCCTTGAATGTCTTAGGACAGGGATGTTGTTCTCCTGTCTTTGGACCTGAACAGAGTATCCATCTTTTCAGCTGAATTTTTGGATTTTTCAGCTTCTAAAAATATCTTGTGAGCCAGTTCCTTATAGTAAATATCTTTATATAGAAACATGTTTTATGTCTATGTATAAATATTTATCATTTCTCTTATTAGCTCTGTTTGTTTTTTCCAGGTACTCAAGCTAACACAAGACTCAATTTACATGACACATTTTCTGAGAAGTCTCCCCTTTAGTCTCTCTACAAATCACATGATTTCTTCATAGTGTTTGTGACAGGTAGAAACCATCTCATCTATGTGTTTTTTTAAAATCTGTTTCCATAACTATAATGTGCTTAATGAGGGAAGAAATCAAATTAGACTTATTAATTCCCTAAACATTTTCCAAAAGAGCTCACAATACAAACATGTGGAATAGATAAGTGGATGAATAAGTGAATGCTTGAATGATTGACTACTTTATGTAGGCAATTATACGTTTTTCTCATAGATTGAAGTACAGTCTCTATATTTCTGGCATCTAATACATAATCTTCTGTCTTGAATTTTCATTCCTGCAATTCAAGAATCAGATTTCTAAGAATTTCTCTCATATAGACTTCAAGTATCCAGACTCTAGTACTTCCCATACCCCCCTCCCAAATTGCCTTGTTACTGCTCACCTATTTTGGCTAATGACAAGCATTCTCCTAGTTAACCAAAACCAAGAGCTAGAAGTAGTCATCATTCATTCATGTATATATTCATTTGTTTATGGAACAAATTACATGATCTGTATGTGAAGCACAGGATACATGATGATGAGCAAAACAAGAACAATCCACATTGTCATAGAGTTTATCTTTCTCATGAATCTCATTATATTAACTGCTGAAACTTGTCATTCTACTTTAAAAATGTCTCTTTAACCAGTACACCTCTCTCTCTCTCTCAGCTTTTCTATATAAAGCCAGTATCCTTATCTAAACCTTTGCAGCAGTGTTCTAGTAGGTTTCCTTGCCTCTAAATTGTCCTGATCTGTCACATTATTTTCTAAGTATTTTTCCTAAAATAAATTTAACCACTTGATGACCCTTCAAAAACTTTACATCTCACCATCACTTTTAAAGTTCAATTTTTATCATGGCATGCCTTGTCCTTTATGATTCAGTTCTAATAAATGATATCTAGGTCTACCAGCCTGACTCCATTTCTTTGCACCTGTTGTTTCCTTACCTTGGAATCTCCTCTCCCTCTTCGGCCCCCTAACAGTCTGAGTAATTCCTTTGATTCCCCTCCTTTCTTGAGGCAGTTTTCTTGAATCCTCCCCTATCTAATCATAAGCGAGATTTTGGAGTCAAAAAGAGCTGTTATGTTCTCATAACTGTTGATAAGAATCTGCTATCAGACTTCACAGAAACATCAAAAAAGCTTATTTGTTGGGATACCTCACTAGACTGTGGACAACTTGCAAGTGGAAGGTATGAGTCTCACAGACTTCCTTTTCCACAGAGCCTGCAGCATTGGAAATACCACTGATTATTGCTCAAAAGCGACAATGTTGCCTACCACATACTAGATGTTCCAAAATTTAATTTTTATGTTATGTTTCCCACCCCTCCCCCTGAGACCTCAGTTTTAATTGGAAATCCAAAGACACCAAAATGGTATTTCCTTTTGTGTGGGGGAAAAGATTATTGCTCTGCTGACAAATTGTCTGCATTTCACACACACTTTAGCAGCTCTAGGGTGTCTTCAAATTAGTGTTCCTTATCACTCATTAGCACCATTGCAGAAAGTGATAAACCTCATCTCTTAGCCCTGGAGTACAACTGGGGAAGCCTTCATATTCTTTTATCATTTGAATCCTGACCTTAAAGCTTTCACTCTTACCAGAGGGCTTAATTTATCTTCTGTTAAAAACAGCAGTTTTCCCTTACATGGAAAGTCTCATGCCCGGGAGTTTGAGCAGTGAAACCAAGAAACAGCCCAGCCTGTTTCATCTCAGACGCCAGGGAAAAGTCTCTTCCACCCTCCCTTTCCAGTGCGGGTAGTTGGGGCTTTGATTACAGGGCAGCAAATTCAAGCTTCAGGCTGCTATTGTGCGCTCCAAACTGTAAAGGTTTAAAAGTTGACAGAATGCCATGAATGCCATTGTGTGAAGTCAACCTCATGTTTGTTTTACCTACTGTACATCACAGTACACTTCCTGATAGTTGAGAGTTTGTGTTGTTTTGACTAAATCTGGACAAATATGCATAAAATGTGTATTCAACAGATACTTCCCTTAGAAACAAAGAAAGGTTTGTGTCTTTAGATTGCCCCAGAACCTGAGGGCTACTGAGAATTATAAATAAATTGGGCTTCACAGACCTGCAGTCATAAATGACATTTTTTTAAATGATGGAAGGGGGGAGATTTGAGTTGTACTGGAACCTTCCGTTTAACTCCCCTCCTCTCAAATATGTCCAAAATTTAAAGAAAACTCCTCTAAATATAACTCTCAGTTGAAAAGGAGCCTTTGATTCCTGGTTATTGGGGAAAGACCTGTTTAACTATTTATACTATTGCTTTGTTTTCTTAAAATTGAGAAGGAACATGGGTCCAGCCTTTTAAAGTTCGATGTTTTATCGCTCTTTGGTTGATGGGTGCAATCCAGCTTGGGGAAATTAGAAACAGCTGGAGTAGACACAATACCTTCTTTTGAGAAAACAGTTCACAATTAGTCAAGAAAAACCAAGACAGTCCCAGTACAGCATATCTCAAAATGTGGTTTATGAATGGGTAGCATCAACAGCACCTGGGAACCAGTTCAAAATGCAAATTGAGTTTTGACCTATGGAATGAGAAATTCTGGGGTAGGGCCCTGCAATCTTTACTTTGAAAGCCAAGGGATTCTGATACACAGCAAAATGCTACCAGTGGACCTTGGACTACAGGAAAGAGTAAAAAGAGAGAAGAAAGGCCAGGGAGGAGTGATTTGGGGACATCCTATACTTAAGAACAACCATGAAAGCTGCTAATCAGGTATTTAATACCTATGCACTTACATGCATCTGATTTAGAAACATATTATCAGAAATTCAATAGTGGACTATAAGTGTCTTTTAAGGATAGTGGGAAATACAAATCAAATCAAACAAGCCAGAGTTAGGAAAGATGTTGGTTATAGCTAAACAGGAACAGCAATATCACTTGTACTTAGATTTTTTCCTTAAAGACTTAGTACAATTAGTTATTTTCACAAGAATAAACAGTATAGAACATTAAATGCATGCAAGTAAATTACTAAAATGTATTAAGAGCATACTTTTGCATAACAAATGTTCCTGCCAAAAAGAAAAAAAAAAACAAAACTAGAAAAACTTAAATACAAAAACCATGTGTCTGAATGCCTTCAAGAGCTCAGGAGTTTGATCCTGAAAGAAATGAAGTTCATTGAGGGTAGCCTAACTTTTTCATCTACTTGTTCACTGAAAGTGAACATAACCATAATTGAGCAATTCTACCCTTATACACATACCCAGCGGAAGGGCAGACATAGCTTCTCCAAGACACATATGAGAAATTTTATAAACTTACTGTTAATAATGGCTTCAAATTGAAAACCATCCAAATCTCCAGGAACCACAGAATGAATGAAAAAATTAAGTATATTCACATGTGAGAAAATAAGACTGAACAAAATACAGCTACCTACAATATTGGTACATCTGCCAAAGTGACATATTCCATTTACATGAAGTTCAAAATCAGGTGGTGGCAGCTATATTATTATTTTCAAAATCAGAATAGTGACTACTTTTGGGAGTGGTGGAAAATGGGAGTGGGTAATGATGTCTTCCTGGTGGAGGTGGGTGTGGCCTAATGGCCAAGAATAAGTTTGAGTATCTAAAACAAATAAAAAGTACTCTTTCTGATGCCTCTGTCTCTGTGACTGCACCCTTTTTGAGTAACAGAAACATGGTTATTCACTTGGTAGAGTAGATATCCCTAAGAAATCAAATGTTCTGCTTTATTTTTTAGGGGCAATACAGGGGGAGGAAGGGCGGTAAAGAGGGAGGGAGAGAGGAAGCGAGAGAAAGAGGGAGAAGGAAGAAGAGAAGGAGGAGGAGGAAAGGGGAAGGAGAGGGAGGAGGGGAGACCCAATGGATAACCTTGTATCATGGGAACATGATAAAAACACTACCTGCGCAGGATAGGCCAGAAGGGCTGAGAGATTAAAAATCTCCAAGAAATTTTTGAACTAAGAATAGGAATTAGGATACTCAGCAACCTTGCCCTTGAGCAAGATAACACCAAGCCATATTTTGCAAGCTTGACACTGTCTTCTCCAACATGCTTGGTGGAACTGAGCTCTAGTTGACGATAATGATATGTTTGATAGCTTGACCAAATGTTCTTCCTCTCACCATGGCTTTCTGAGATCATTTTAAAATAAATTACTTGTATTCAAGTTCCTGTCTCATTACCAGTTTCTGAAGAAAGAAATCTAAACACAGACATCTGCCTTTGCACAACTCATTTTGTTCTCTTAGTGTGTGTGTGTGTGTGTGTGTCTGTGTTTTCTCTTAGTGTTCCTGGGACCTTCTGGCAACCAGCACCACCAATGGCTGCCTTCTTTGAAAACACTAATTACTACCATGCTGCTGAGGAGCTCATCTGGTGCCCTACTGCTCTGGAAAAGACTTCATTTGGCTACCGTACAACCCCTTCGCCTTCCCCACACCAGGTATCAACTGTGGGACAACTGTTCCCATTGTCTCTACTAGGCAGTGACCCCACCACTTTACCTTTTTATTTGTACCAATAAAAGAGTCAGTGGAGCCAGAAAGAAACACACTTGCCCTCTCCCAGGGACTAAGGCTTCCTGTTATCTCTCCCTGTGTCTCTTTGTGGGCCAAAGAGCCTCCTAACCAGCTAGCAGTTCTGAAGGCTTGTCACTGCTTTGCTCTTCTGAGAAGTTTTCTCCCTCCCTTTTCTCCCCTAAAGCTAGATTTCCTGTGCTCTATCTGCCTATCAGTGTTGCTCCTTCTTTACCTGAGACTCCATTTTGGTCTGCATACTTAGCCCCCTGCTTTTGCACCCAGGTGCACATGTAGAAACAGAGTTGCAAAGGAATTCCCTATGAAGACATTGGCTGTTTCAGTACAGGTGTTTATGCCAAATCTGCAATAATCTCTCCAAAAGACAGAATCTGTTTTGAGCTTTTCTGGATTTTATGTCATTTCTCCTTAAAGACAATTTGTACATCTTGACATAAATGACAATGAAGATGGTTTATAATGACACAGTCATGATAAAATGATCTAAATATGACTAATTAACCTAAATGGAACCCACAAAAGCACCACAGACTTTACTTACCAATAGTCACCTCCAATCACTGAATTTATCAGTTGCCTTTTCAGTAGCAACAAAATGACTCACCAGTTTCACTTCCTCTCTCTAGGCATGCTAAGCCAGGACAGAAATACTAATGAGATTGAACAGTTGAGTGGGGAAGATCATGAGAGCAATATCCTGGCATCTCAGCCCTCGAAGGACCCTTAAGGGCATGTAGTATAGCCTGCATTCCCTTGGTATAGAGTGTTTTTGTGTCCTCTAATTGGCAAGGGAAACTGCCTGTGGTGGTGTGGGTTGTAGTCCTCCATGGATGCTTCTAAGAATCACATTATTAAAATAGCTACTGAGCAAAAGGCTGCAATTCCCAAAGCCACTTTGAACACATGTAATAGGAGGCAGAGCTGATGAGGTCATCTCTCTAAAAGGTCAGCTACATCTCCAGATGCGTTCTTACCTCAGCCCATAGAGCCAAAGAATGGCTCATGCGGGGAAAGTGCAAGAGCCCATCACACATGTGGCAGCAGCCCCAGCACCTGGCCAGGGCTGGCAGCCAGGAGTAGCCCCGCCCCTAATTCTCTGCCAATCATTGTTCCTTGTACCTGGCCAGTGCCCGGGTTTTGCAGCCTCAGACACTTAACCACCTTTTCCGAAAGGACCTCACCCACTATACTTCAGCCCCACCCATCCCATCCCTTGGCCAGACCTGTAATTACTGGACCTGAAAAGCAGCCTCAGAGATACCACAAAGGGGCAGGGCAGCCCCCAGCAAGTAGACAAGCTGTAAGATCTTCTTTCCACCTCATTTCTTCACTGTGACCATCTGTGTCAGTCGTTCATGACCTCCTCCCAGGGGGCTATGCCAGCCAGGCCTGCCCCTAACACGTTTGAACCCAGAACAAGCATGAAATGGAGTCCCCCCACATCCCCAACCCCAGTTAGTGCCCTGGCCCCCTTTTTTCCTGCTCCCTTTCTTTGGCCCCATGCAAGCGCACACTCTTGTGTGCACACCCCATTCCGCTTTTCCTTACCCCTACTCCCAAAACAGCAGCATCTGGTCACCCCTTGGGCCTATACCTGTGCACAACAAGGACCCTTCACAGGAACAGAACTGGTGGAAAAATCTCTGCAAGCCCTGAACGTGGGTCCAGATCTATTTGGGCAGGGAATTCTCAGGTCCCCGATACCTTGGGAGCATTCCGAGGAACTTGGTACCCTGGAGGGTACCTCCACTTGGCCATAAAGGTGCTTTGCCCCAAGGGGAAGAGCATACAGGTCAGAGTTGAGATCACTTAGAGAAGGGACCCAGGGCAGAGGTTCCCTTACCCACTTAGGCTTGATTCTGGCATCAATTTACTAACGGGTCTCCTGGCTTCTCAAAGCTTCCTCTTTCCACTGGCTTTCCCTGTGCTGCATCTAATCAAATGACTGCCACTGTCTTCTGAAATAAACACAGCCTCTCCGCCTGACCATCTATCATCTGAATCCAACCTGATTCTGAAATCCTTTCCTTCCTTCCCCAATATTCTGTGACCTGGAGACTTGACCTTGAAAGAGGAGCAAAGGGACTTGAATCAAGACACAGAAGGCTGTGTCTTCTGGAATGAGATGGTCACCTGTCATCCTTTATGGTCTTCAGCATCCTGGGTTCTGCTCCACTTTGTGAATGATATTCGGACAAAGGAAGGTTGTGTGACAAATGCAAACCCTCTGCCTGATCAGTCTCTCTGGGGATAATATTTTTCAGTTGCTTCAGTGTTTGCCTCCCTGCCCCAGTCATGTTAACTACTTGAAAGCGTTCATTCCTTGCTGATACTTTTTCTGTAGGAGTTATAGTTCCTAAAGCTTTTATCACAGGTGAAGATGGGTTTCCCCCAGGACAGTTGGTGCTGGGTCTTATAGTTTCACCTAAAAGCTGCTTCAATTTTCTAGGTGTTTCCAGGGGTTCTCTTTTCTTCATTCCCTTTGGGAAGAACTCTGTCACTGTCCATAGTGACTGCTTTCCCTAGGCACTGTCAGTTCACCTAGGAAACATTATATCCACCCCATCTTGCATTCTCCCTCCCTTATGGAACTTTATATGTCCAAAAGATACAGCTCAGGATGGAATGACTTTTTCCTTTCCCTCACCATCCAATTTTAAACTGATGGCCTGGGTTACAGACCTGATGAGAAGAGTCTTGGAAGATTCAGCTTCTTTCATTTCGTTTCCCTAACTTGGTAAAAAGATCTGTGTTTTCCTTCCAAGGGGTCTTCAGCCATTGTGAAGAACAGGTTGCCTTAGGGGAGGAGCTGCATGCTCTGACTGGTCAACCGTCTCCATGCCATCAGCTAGGGTCAGAAGGTTCTGTTGCCCCCTGTTTCCCACAATGGTGATAGCACTGAGAGCTTGCTCTATATTAGGTCCTCCATTCTTACCCTGGTCTCAGCAACCAGTTTCCATTTTTAGTAAAGGTCTCTGCCTTTCCCTTCCTGATTAATTTTACATAGCACAATCACTTCAAGTTTCATTCATGTTGTTGCAAATGGTGAGATTTCATCATTTTTAGAGCTGTGTAGTATTCTATTGAAGATATATACCACATCACCCTTATCCACACATCCACTGATGACAAAGACAAATGCCATCTGTATGTAGAATATGAATTCAAAGAGCAAATGAATTAACAGAACAAAGCAAAAATAACTCTTAGATTCCGAAAGTAAAGTGATAGTTACCAGATGGAAAAAGAGAAGACAAGAGAATGAGTACAGTGATGTTAGAATTTTGAAGCTGTATGATATTTGAAGCTAAACATTATATAGTATTATAATCTAGTGGTCAGTCAAGACATTTTAAAAAATGTTTTTGCTCAAATTTTTTATTTTCCCTTCTGCTTTTCTTGAGACCTTCACCTCCTGACTTCTCTCTAAACCATAGTTGATGGGGGGTGGGGCAGTAGCTAAATACAAAGTGCTTCCTCAGTGATAGAATTGATCATTAATTCTAGTCATGCAAGTGATAGAATTGATCATTAATTCTAGTCATGCATCAGAATGCTAACTTTCACTAGGATTAATTCTCCACTATCTGACTTAAGGACAGGGGTGAGTGCTAGAAGAGTCTTTCTGCATCTCCAACACTGAAGTAGCCCTGTGGAGCAGAGGTCTCATGCTCCTTAGCAACAACCTATTTTTAAACACCAGCCCCAAACCTGTGCCAAAGTGAGTAACTTCTGCATTCATTGGTCTTCTTTTGTTTTCTATGGAATAATAAAAGTTATTTCATAGGCTACAAGAATGCAATGAGCTAAGGTAATATCCTTAACAAAGGGTCTGATATATGGTAAGTCTCCATGCACAAAAGATGCATTAGTGTCTTTTATTATTCAAATTACTATTACTGGAAAAGAAAATTGCCTTTCCTGTGGGAGAATCATGAATCTTCATGATCCCATGATTCTCTTTACAGAGAATTATGAGGGAATTCTTCACTTAGAATATAGTGTGCTTATGATGCAGAAAATCAATGGTTTAGCAGGATCTGCTTAACTGGCCAAAGGATGTGAAAACCAATTCTGAAGTGGGTTGTGACTTCTTAATAAAAGCAGTAATATTGATTACATTTATTGAGAACTTAACAATGACTAATTACTCTTCTAATAATTTGACCTACATTGGTTCATTTCATATATACCCATCACTGTAGGGTGGTACCATTATTATTCTCACTGAAGAGTAAGGAAATAATCTTAAGTATCAAGTGTCTTAAGTAAGAGTGAAGCATCTTGTCCAAGTTCATACAACTTAAACCCAAGCTGACTCTAGAGAAAGCACTTTTATTTTTTTGGTATCTTTATTTATTATTGTTTACATATATATGTATATATTTATTTACATTATTGCATTCTCTGGGGTTCTCCCACCACCTTATCACCCATGGACCATTGTCTTGATCTTTTGTATTCATCCTTTCCCTGATATCTCTCTCCTTCCTGCCCCTCCCTAGCTGTATACTTTAGTTTTGTAGTCTGTTTATTAGTTTTAACTTTTTCTTGACCTTTTGTTTGTTTTCCCTATATCCTACCTATAAGTGAGATGATCCAGTTTTTGCCTTTTTCTGAAAAAGCACTTGGATACTATACTGAACTGAAGTGTATAACCTGGAAGCTAGAAGCTAGACAAATTGAAGCCACTTATCTTTAGATGGAAGCTTAGATGGAAGCTTCTTCCCATGTTGGCAGCATGTATGGACTGCATTACTTTTAGGGAAATATACAGTTTCTTTAATGTAGAACTGACTTTACCATCTCTGAGATGCTGATCTGGGAGATAACTTGTCTTACCCTTGAATGAACAGGAGAAATTCCTAATTTACTTTTTTGATTGGTAGAAAGAATGTGACTTTTTTGATTGGTAGAAAGAATGTGGGGAGCAGGCATAGCACCATAGTCTCACCCCGGAGGACCTCCCACCCTGCCTCTAACTGAATTATAACTCAGACTTTGGGGGAATATCCTGTTGAATATTATAGTAAACACATATGGCTGATGTGGGGTGAACTCTGGAGCTAGAGCAACCTGTGGGCTCAGTTTGAGGTTTAAATTATTTATGTTTGAAGAAGGAAGCACTTCCTCTGAGGAACAGACAAGTGTGGGGGAGCAACTAAATATTCAGCTGGTAAATTTCCTTTGGGCTATGGAAATAGTTATATAAAGCAGGCAGCTTAAACTTTTCATCCAGCAAAAAAAAAAATGGCATGAAGTTAATGAAGTTCTTGAGATTGGTATAAGTCAAGGAGGATAAAAACACAATGTGTGATCTGTGTTTCCATAAATTGATATCATTACAAAGAGAAGAAAACTTGATGGAAGAGTATTTGGTGGTAGACCAAGAAGTACAGCATCAAATCTGAGTCATTTAGTCTTCCTGAGTCAAATAGCTTTCTTCTCCATAAAATGAAAAGACCAGATTAAAAGATCTTTTAAGTAGTTGGGCTCTGAGCATATGGAATAGATGACAAGAAAAGATGATATCATTATTATATTTCATTTATTTACTTAACAAAAATATATGCAGTGACAAATATGAGCTGGAGGCTTTTCTGGACAGAGGAGACATATTCAAAAAAGAGGTAAATGACCCTCATCTCAAGAATCTGAATTTAAATTGGGGGAGAGAGTAAGATGTTAAACAGATGTAGAAGAGTAAGTATGTATTTCATCAAACATTCTATACATAAAACATTAGACATAAACATTTATAGGTACAGCAATGAAGACTAAGAATCTTAATTAGTATTAATATTAAATGTTGGTGGTAGGCCCTATTGACAAAATGGCATTTATGCAAAGAGTTGAAGTAAGTGAGGCAGTTCAGTTAGGTGTGTGGCTATCTAGGAAAGAAAACCCTAGGCAGAGGGAATGGCTAGTGCAAAATTCCCAAGATCAGGACCTATTTAATTCAAGAAAGCAAAGAAATATTGGAACCAGAATGAAGAAAGACTGAGGAAAGTGATGGACTCAGTTGTGTGGGACGCAAGTATTCTCACATCCCATCTCAGTGAGATGGGAGGGGAAGGCTTTGTAAGGTCTTAAACCTGCTTGTCACAGGATGATCCTAGTTATTTTGCTGAGACTAGCCAAGAGGAGAAGTAGGAAGGCCAGTGAGAAGACTACTATGGACCCAGGAAAGGGCCAATGATGACTCAGTTCACGGCAGTGACAGGTAGGAAGAAATACCAGAACCTGGATCCATGTTGAACCTCAGTGGGACTTTCCAACTTTTCTCAGGTTGAGATAATATGGTCCAAGTCTCCAGTATTCACCAAAGAACAAAACTAAAACTGCTCCCTCCCATGAAGACTACCGGTAAGAGAGGAGTGTGAGGCACAGATTTCCCCTCCTCTTGACCCTATGCAGTCTTGCCCTTTCAAGGCTCAGTCTCTCCACAAAGACCAGTTCCTTCCACTCATTGCATCCATGAATGATTCTGGTGCCAGTCATTCCCCTCTTCTGGTTTAGTCCTTGTGGATATGTTCTGGAACAAATTGGAAACTGAGTGATTAGCAATATGTATTCCTAGAGAGAGAGAGATGCATAAATTCCTAAATAACCAACAATGTAAATACAGTGTTTACAGTCTCTCTCTGCATTTGTTTCATTCAAAGTGTCATTATAAAATGGTGCCTCAGGAATTGAGCACAGGATCTTATCTTGGTGATGTTACATCGCAGCACATTACTCAAATCTCTTCGATTTCTACATTCTTCCCTGTAAGCGGAAACAAGTGGGGAAGGTGTCCTTAAGGAACCATTCATGTCTATCCATCACAATTTCTGCATCCACTATTCCCCTGGTGCCTTGGCCATTTGCTTTCTTCTCTATCATCTGTTCCCTCTCAGCAAAGTCAGTTTAAGCAGTTTTCTTTCTTCCAATTTCTTCTCTTCCTCACCCGTTTCTTGGGCTTGCTTCACTTCTGAGCCTTTTCCCCCAGTAGATGGCACTGTTCAGTTTTGTTTCTCTGTGGTACTTATCTCCCCTGCTTGGAGGGCCTAAGGCAGCTTCTCTTTTTGCAGTTTATGTCCCTTTCTCCCAGAGGAGATTAAGGCAGAAGAAATTAAAGGAAGAATTGATGAGTGATGAGAGGACCCCCCTCTGGAGCATTAGAAGAGACTGCAGAGTCTCAGCTTGCTTCTCAAGCAGTTGATGGTTTGATTTTATGTGACTTTTGGGTTAGCAATAAAACAATGGTCTCTTATAGTTCAAGGAATTCTTCCAACTCCTTTGGGCCCTGTAAGGTAGATAACACAGATCTTATTTATCTCCGGTTCTGAGCCCAGAAGTGTAATAGGATGACTCTGGCTCTAGGTGTTGAGAATATTTAGGGCAAGAAACAGAAAGACCAGTTGGGAGGTCATTGCAGTAGTCCAGGTCAGAGATGATAGTGACTGCGAGTCAGTAAGAATGGAGGTGGGAAGAAGTCATGTTGATAGTGTGCTACCCTCCCCCCCACACACACATAGTCTCCTGTTTAAGATTGCAGATTTCAAGGACAGATGCTAAGATGTGAGAATGACCTTAGTTGGAATTGCCCTTCAGGGAGATGCAGGGGGAGAAAGAAGTGAATGGTCAAGGTGAAACAGGTTTGTTGGAAGGTGGGAAATCAGGGTATATAAAGGGTGTGCAAACAAAGACAGGGATTAGAATTTGGATCCAGAGGGGCAATATGGAGATTGGATAGAGAGAGAGATTCAGTGGAGGAGAGATGGGAGTTGGCCGTCTTGTAAAGATGTGAGCCATGTGAGCTTTGCTCACAAGTGGCCAAGGGGGGCCTGCAGCCCTCGACTGGCCCGGAATGGCAGCATGTGTGCTTAATGTGGTTAAGAAGTTTGCAGATTTGAACTCCGTGTTGGAGTTTGTTTTGCTGAGTTTGACTGATATCTGGAAGAGGCCGTGTAAAAGTTAGGCCCAAAGAGAAAGTGAACTTGGCTGGGTCTGGTACCATTAAGTTCCTGCTACCTGAAGATGACAAGGAGAAGGCAGTGTGGAAGACAAGGAGGAGCACGCCAAAGTAGCACCCCAAAGAAAGATGTCTTCAAACACATGGAGAGGACTTCTGACTGGCTGACATTGGTGAGATGATCAGGACTGAGAGACTGAGGATTTTTGGGCAATCTGGGAAAGGACTTTGGACAATGCTGAGAAAGGTTTTGGACAATGTTAAAGTAATCGGAGTTTTCCTTACATGTTTCTTGGGTAGTTATTAGGATAATTAGAAAATCACTTTGTTAGAAATAAATTAGTCTGCACTGATAGTCTTGCACTGGTTTGGTATTTTGGTTGAGAAAGCTGGGGATGGTGGAAAGAACCCACAAGAGTTTAAACTGTGTTTCTAAGTTTTTTTCTTCTGCAGTTTTTGGAGCTGGGAGCTGAGAAGCAGCTGGCTGGCCTTTGCATATCAATAATAGGCAGGTACAGTGTAAATGCTAGTGAATAGTTTGCAGCCCGCTTTGTAGAGAGAAACAGGCAGATAGGTGTATACAGTTAAAGGTAATTGCAAAGGAACTGCTAGCTGCCTGCTCTAGAGAGAGAAGCAGGCCTGTATGTATTTTAAGTTAAGTTAAAAAGTCTTGGGATCACCCACTTTCAATGTCAACATGGGGTGTCATCAAACCAGCTCTCTGCTAGTTACCTGGAGAATCGGTCTCCTCCAGCACTGCTGTGCACTAACATCGGGTACACTCACTTTCTCTGGGCCTCTGAGTCCTTCCTGGTCCTAGGATTCTATAAAAGTATGAAAAAATTAATCTACATGTAGCTTCCAAAGCACTCAATAAGAGACACATTTTGTCAGTGGTGGAGTGAGAACTAGAAGCCAAATTCTAAGGGACCTCACTTTACCACTCACCAAGTTAGCTCCATCATTGCGTGATGTAAGAATGCCCATTTCTTTTCTTCCCAGAAGAAATATTATAGAGGAAAGTGAACCTATCAAATCCCATTGCTCTGGAGGGAGGAAGGTAGACTCTTGAGCCTCCAAGTCCTCAAGATTGTAAGAATCAGGGTAAAAACCCCCAAGGTTGAGGAAGCAACAATCTGCCCAATGAACTCTGAGCCACCAACTATTGTCCTCTGACCTGTGTGAATCCCAGAAATCTGGGATCCCTTACACCAGTTCTTCAAATGCCTTGGGAGGATTTTTCAGGGAGGAGAATATAATGGAGGTGTGGAGGAATTTTATCTGGGGTAGCAGAAGCTGTCTGGGTGTGGGTTATATTGAGGTGGGTGGTGTCACACTCCAATTTAAAAGCCTTTTATGGTTCTTAATTGCCTATAGGATCAAGTTCAGACTTGTTCTCATAGATAAAGAAGCTTCATAATCTGTCCCCCTTTGACCCTTCCAACACTGGAGGATATATGTGCTCACAACATAAAGCTAAACATGCCACAGCCCTTGAAACGCCTATACATTTTGGAACATGGGGATCCTCAACCTTCCTTAAGCAATACTCCTGGGAACCTTTCTTTGCATTTTGCACATAATTCTGTTGTAGCATATATTACAGTGTTTGTCTTCTTACCTAGTTCCTCTCTTATTTGTCACTTACTTGAGAATAGAGATCATGTCTTGTCCATCCTCAGTATTAAGCAGTGCTTGATCCAAGAGCAGATCTTTCCAATGTTGAGCCAGTGACTAATGGGAGATGTTTGGGATTGAGGTGAAGAATGCCATAAACAAAGAATCTAAGGGATGATTTGGAAATCTGTTGTATAGAGTTTGTCAAATACAGCCACTGATGTCTCAACAAGATTATAAATATGTATAGTTAACCAAAACTTTGAATGCCTGATGGCTTACTAACAAAGAGATTACACGGGTTGATATTATTGGTAAGTGACCTTATAGAGCTCCTTTCCAAGCCAGTGGACCAGCAGGACTACCATACAACCAAAAAAACCTGGAACTCATGAACTCAGCTTACATGATAATTCAAGTAGGGTTGCTTATTGCTAGCTTCCTTTATGGAGAAAAACATAATCATGGTCAAGTTAGTTGTGAAACAGGATTTTGTAGTTCTGACCTATTTAAAGAAAACAGATGACTTTAAACACAGCACCAGTTTAGATGCAAATAGAATAAAAGAAATTTATTATTTGCATATCTACAATTTAATCACTGATTTATTTGACAGTAATTAGCATTTTACATTCAGGCCTTTTATTCTTTAATTTACCAAGTTCTTCATGAAGTTTCCCTGTATCATCAAGGATGCTATAAAAAAATGACTTTTTTGACTAATATTATCACAACTGCTATATTTTCTTCAGAATGTAAATATATGTATTGTTCTCATTTAGATCTTTAAACTAACTGTGTGAAGCTTGGAATTAATCCTTGTATTATTTGAAAAATTACACCATTTTAATCCCAGGTAGCATTTCTTTCAACAAGCACTTTTTAAGGTCTTCTATGGTCATACATCTGGTGTTATTTTATCATGAAAAAAAGATGCATGGTGGGTTCAGATTTGGGACGCTAGGATCTTGACTAACTGAATTCAAACCCCATCTATATCTCCACATGACTCTGTACAAGTCACTTTGCCATTTTGTGCTTCATTTCCCTCATGCAAGAAACAGTAGGATAAAATGTACCAACTTCCTGGATTTATTATAAGCATCAAATGAGTTGCGTTGCATAAAGGGTATATTAACTCGAAAAGGCAAGGAAAAGCATTCTCCCCTAGACCTCGAGAAGGAAACATTCCTACCCACACCTACCTTGACTATAGTTCTGTGAAATTGATTTTGAGATTCTGCCCCCCAGAACTGTAAGTGAATATATTTATAATCATTAAATTTGTACTAATTGTTTACAGTGGGCATATGAAGCTAACACATATTTTGGTAAAGTTCAGCTAATTATGGGTAAAATCATTCTATAAAAGCAGAGCTCCAATATTTTCATAGAGCAAATAGGAAAATACAACTCTGTTTATAAGAATTCAATTTGAAATGCATTTAAAAAATTCTATTGTATACTGGTCAATAAAAATTAAATATTTTGAAATCTAGTAATATGCATTTTGGAGTTAACTTTATTTATATTGAGGATACAAATATAGTGCTCCCAAATCTTCGGATTACAAGAGACTTAGCTATGTGGAAGATGATTTTCTTTGTAGTTTGAAATAAAACTACTTTCAATTATTTTGTCATCACAGAATTTAGTCTGATGCTGTTGAAAGAATGAATGACTCTTTACTTTGGGGGACACCTACATTTTAGTCACTTTTCTATTCCACTGAGTAGAATTTATCACCTATAAAATGAAACAAAAAGAAAGCAAGAAAGGAAAAAAGAGAGAAGGGAACAAGGGGGAGGGGAGAAAGGGAGAAAGAACGGAAAAGAAAGAAGGGAGGGAAGAATAAAAGGAGATAAGGAAAAAAGAGAGGGAGGAATGGATGGAGGAAGAAAGGAAGGAAGGAAGGAAGGCAAAAGAAAACCCTTCTTACAAGTAAGAACAAACTTTATAACTATTACCAACAATTTACAGCTTTACTCCTAAATATATATATATATATATATATATATATACATACAGAATCATAATCTTCTTCCTTTAAGTTTATAGAAGTTTAAAATACTACAAAGGATATGAGATTTTTTTAAAACCTTCAAAGTGTACGCACATGCATGCACATTCTCCAAGTGCACACATGCCCATAACCACTGCTAGCATTAAAAAATACACACTCTAAAACTAGCCTAGGGGGCATATGCAATTTATCATCCATCCCCTTTAAGTAATTTCCCTTTCTTCATAATTTCTACTCATTGTGCATAACTCTAGTTCATGATCTACATGTAAAATCAAATTAATATTTTCTAATATACATAAAAATAATCCTCATACCAAATGAATAAAAATCTCAAAGGAATCTCAAACTACCTGTAAATAATTTTCATTAATGATTTCAGAAATATGGTTGAGCTGGCAACATTTGTAACCAGCTCACTGACATTTTCTGATTATCACCTTTCTGCCTGTACAGATCACCCTCAGAGTAATTGACAGAAGTTGGGGCTTGGGGCCAGAATCCTAAAGTTCAGCTGATCCTTTCCCCAATTCCTATCTCTTGTTAGTTTTATCAGCAAAATAAAGCATTTATAAGAATTAAGGAAACTATTGTATGCAAATCAACCCAGAGATTAAAAGTATCCTTTTAGATTCATATCGTAGCTAAGGCAAATTCATAAACTTTTTGAACAATTTTAGTATGTGTAAAATTGGGGTAACTAATAGCTCCTCAGAGAAATTAATGAAAATTAAATGAGTAAATGTACTTATGATCTATTTTCAATAGAGGGCATCGTCTCCACTGCTGAGAAAACCAGTCACCAGCAGCAATAACACTTACTGCATAAGCCAGAATTATCTGGACAGTACTGTATTTATTATCTGTGAAAAGATAAATCACTCAGATGGGGGCGAGTGTTGCTAGCTAAAGGTAAAGTAAATTTCCACATAGGTGCAAAATGGAGTACAAATATTCTTCATGCAGTCACTACAAGTTAATAGTCATATAGGATCCATTGACTGTTTTATATGCATGTTCGTCATCAGTGAAAGTTTCCATGATCCCAGAGAGAAGATCATTGTGCATGAGCTGTCTTTGCATTCAGGTCCCCACTTCACACCTCTGTTCTAATCAGACAGCTGTTTCAAGAACATTCTGTGCTCATTTTGGAGTCTGTGCTTTCACTTCCACCGCTTTTATTTTAGCATATGCTCCTTCTCCCTCCACTTACCAAATTCCTTCCAATTCCTCAGGAGTCCACCTCCCACCCTAACTCCCACAGGGAACCTCCTGTTATTACCCTGCATGTTGAGAGTCCCTTTCTCTGAACTGCTGCCCAGTCTGGCATTTCATCAGTTTGAACAGTGTAGATATGAGATTTTCGGAGATTGACAGAACTGAAAGGGGCATTACAGAGCATCTGGTCCAAACCCTTCATTTTTTAGATAAAGAAACTGTACTCCAGAGAATGAGGGCATCTTGCCAAAGATCACTTAGGAGACTGAATGCCCAAGCCGGGACTGGGATAATGACTTCTTAACTCTAGTTCACAGCTCTTGCCACTTTGTCACTCAGATAACATGTTTTGCATATTTGTTGCTGGTCTCTCTTAGTTGTAAAAGCCCCTAATATTTTGATACTGATTGTGAGTACAAAGAATACAACAGTTCCTTAGTTATTTGCATATGAATGTGTGTTACACTCACATTGGCATAAAGGTTACAAAATTCCTAGACTTGCTCCATTCTTGATATTTAGGAGGAAATCCAGGGAATAGGCTGTCAAACTGCATATTCCCCATATTGTGCATTTTTCAATTCTTCCTCTTCCTTATGTAGGAGTTTACAAACACATGCCTATTTTTACAAAATGTATGTTCTACTGGTAATTGAAGTATAAATGAAGAACAGATTTTTATTTATAACTTCATGCCATGTATATAATTTGTTCTTAAACATGTGCTTTGTTCTTAAAAATATGTATGTTTAAAATGAGTCCTACCTCAAATCCCAGTTAAAAAAAGCACAATCTAATAGAAGCTGACCTAGACGCTGCAAAACTGTCAGTGTCATAGAAGACCAAAAGAAAAAAAAGAAAAACTTGGGTCAGGTTTAAAAGTGTGTAAAAGGAGATCATAACAAAGTTCGATAACTGTATTAATTCTTGGAGTAGTAAACATTAAGTTCCTGTAATTTGGAAAATTGGAGAAATTTGATTATGAATTATGGTTTTAGATATGAGTTTTACATTAATGCTAAGCCTTCTGATTTTTATTAATAGCGCTATGGTTATATAAAGAAATAAGAGCATTTTTTAGGAGATACATGATGAAATATTTTAAGGTAAATGGGTATTATGTCTGTAACCTTTTTTCAAATAGTATGGATGCATAGATAGATAGATAAATAGGAGAGTATGAAAGAGAGACACAGAAACTGTAAGACATAGAGAGAGAGGAGAGGAGAGGGAATAAATATTACAGTGCAACTAGGTTAAAATCAAGTATTTTTGAAAGTAAAATTCCCATCAACCTATATTCAAATGTTCTGGTCTTAATAAGATCTGAATATGGAACCCAACAACTCCTGAAGCTCTACACACTTCATCATTCTTGTTCAGCACAGAAGGGAAAGCTTTTTGCTCCAGAATACCACATTCCCTCCAGAAAAACCCTGTGATTCTCTGACCTCTCCTGGTTGTAGAACTTTCTCTGAACCAATCCCTGCATTTAGGGAAGAGAATAAACTGATGAAATTAGTTTTAGTGTTATATTCTAGTTCTGGAACTCTGCATGAATAGTCTGAATGCCTAAACCACCCTCCCTTCTCCACCCCCCCCCCAAAAAAAAAGGGTACAAATGTAAACAAAGTAGGCTTTGTTTACTTTGAACTGGATCTAGATGGGGAGCTTGGAAAGAAAGGAGGTTAGTTTATTCATAACCCCCAACTCAGACCTACTCCAAGTACTATTACCTTCTAGTTTGTGTGGGTCACTAACACTTTAGGGTTAATGAGTTCTGGGTCTTTCTTTAAAAAGTTTTTAAAGATCAAAGAGATGGATCATAGAGGGTCCCTAAAGAGAACCCCCAAAGTCAGGTATTCTCCTTCCCAGAACCTTTCCCAAGATACTCTCCTGTGATAACATTAGTGACCTTCTGTTTTTAGTAGGGTGTTCTCATTATTAAGAATCCAGCTCTGCATGGTTTACCATGTAAAATTAATGTTGAAATAAAATTTATATTTATTTAAAAACTTCAAACACACTGTCTCTAGACTTTGAAAACGGACTGAAATGATGCCTTTTTTTTTAGGAATTGGTGGTGGGTGTTCTCCTTTACCTGAAACAAATACTTGCTGACCAGTGGGTACAGTTTAAAGTCAGAGATAAGGTGTCCTAATAAACAAACAAAGTTACTACTGAATGCCCCTGAAGTTCTCATGATTTACTTAGGAAAGGAAAGAGAAGGGAGATAAGGTAAAAAGGAGCAAAGTTCCAGAACTGGGGCATTCAATGATGGTTTGGGAGATTTCTTCCATCTTTAGTTTTATGTCAGCATCCCAATTCTCAAGATCTCACTTGTGCATTAGCTTAGGAGAAGGAAAAATACACAAAGTACATTTTTATCCAAATCAAGGATTATCACCCAGAAACTTCAGGTTACTTTTTTACATTCTTGGGCTCTCTTTTGATCATAAGTATGTTCTAATTTGGTTAAAAAAAACACCCTGGGACAAGTCAACCTTATAAAGTTATGTTTCAATCAAAGGAACTGATAAAGAACTGAGAATATTTCATGATTTTGTTCATTTGCTTAGGAAAAATCTGATATTGAGATTTATTTTGTATACTCTGAGCCATTTCAGAGTACACACCAGAATATTCAAGAAGCTACTTGAAATACGGATTTCTGCATTCCCATTCTAGAGTTCTACTAAATCAGTAGAATTGAACATAAAACCAGAAGACCTGCACATTTAAATGGTCTCTGGATGATTCTGAACAGCCAGATTTGGTCTAATCCAGTGGTAGAACTGTTACTAGGCTTAGAAACCCCCAAATCTACTGTTGCCTCTCCCATTTATACCATAGTGTTGGAAAATTATCAAGTAATCTGGAACCCACTTTCTTTTTTTATAAAAGAGGACTTGAACAAGTTTATGTCTAAGTTTTCCCCCCTTTTTCAAGAATAATGTTTATGTATCTGTGTGGTTCCTTGTTTACTCCAAGAAAAGGTGTGATATGAATTAGAGACATTGATAATAATAGGCTTTTAATTAAGATTAGATTCATAGGGTCACAAAATCTTACATGAAGTACCTGGGTTTTTCATTCATCATCCACACACATCAGCCAAGACTCTAAGATCACATTCCAGCAACTGTCTCAGCAGAGGCTACCTGGTTCCTTTGTTTTCTGATCCAGGATAAAGAGGAGACCCATAAATGTTCAGAATCCCCCCCCCCACCTGTGTTCAGGGAATTTTCATGGGAAACGCCCGTGCCTACAAATTGGGTGAACGTGTAAAAACTCTACTGTACTAATGGGGGACAGTCAGTAGAATGGAATGCCAGGGAGATGAGCCAAACTGATTGGCATATTTGGGGCATAAATTCTGCTCCAGAGAGAGGCACCTCAGTATCTTCTCCTCCCTTCTTTGCCTTATCCCCTGGATGGGAGAGATTTTCCAGAGCATATTAACTAGTTGCAGTTCATGGCTCCAGACCAGTGGGTTTCCTTTATCCTTCAGATATCCATTCTTAGAAGATGATGTTCACCTCTGACCATCATGCCGAACATCTTGCTGCCCTCCATTCCTACATGGAGAATGAATGAAAAAGGGTTAGGGGGATAGGTGAATGCATAGACTAGGGCTCTTGCCCTTGTCTGCACTATTGAGTCATCACCCTAACGAGCCGAATTACTTGAATAAGTCTGGTCATGTTCACATTCAGCAGTAAGGAGGATACTCTGCATGACTCGCATGAGGACATGAAATGCCAGCGGGATCCATATAATCAACGTCCTGGCTTGTGCCAAGAAGGGTGGGTGGAGTCGTGTGCCACATGCAAGGGATTCCTAAATGTTTACTCTAATTTGCTGCCTGGTTATATTTGACTTCTGTGGGTTGGCACAGCAACCGTTTCGTTTAATTTTGGCTCTTCTAATTGTCGGAGGAACAGTCAGGGGTTTTTAACCTAATGTTTTAAAAAAAAGCAGTTGTTTGGGGTCATTGTGCCTTCTTTAGAGTAATTGTTGAGCAGAATGTTGCGGTTAATAATGTAGGTTCCAGAGAAGATGGATTTGGATTTCAGTTCTGGGTCATGCTGTGCCTGACTTCTTACCTCTGCTACCTTCATTTGCATAATGGGGATAATTAGCAGCACCTGCATTTTGGGGGTTATCGGGATGATTAAAGAAGTTTATATGTGTTGACTACTTAGGTTAATGTCTGGCACACTGTAAGCCCTTAATATATTAGACTGGTTTAAAATAATCATTTTTGAGTTGGATGGATGTACGTGGGGCTTCCTGGATGGCTCAGTTACACTAACACTTATCTAGAATTGACCTTCTGTCCTCTACGGTCAATACCAGGGAAGATCCTTGAAGTTCATTTTATACTATTGACCAGTGAAGTCATTTGGCCTTAAGAGCTACATTCTTGGGCCAGACTGGAAGTTTTATTGAATGTCTACAGCAGAATATCATTGACTACATTCAGGTGTAAACCCAAATGTAGTATCTGACACAATGATTTTGCTTCTGTGTTCTGTGAAACCACGTTCTCTCTTCTAGATGGATGTGTCTCAAACTGTAATGTAGATACAAATCCCCTGGAGATCTTATTAGTAATGCAAATTCTGACACAGAAGTTCTGACTGAATCTTCAGATTCCATATTTCTTTGCCAAAAGATGCAAACTTTGTACCCTGGATTGTACTTTGAATAATAAGATTTTGGCTGCTAGGGTGATTTAGCATAGACACTACTACCACACTGTCCTCCACGGGCGGTCAGAAGCACTGATGGATGGTGCTAGCTCAGTGCCCATTTCACAGGTAATTTTATATCTATGTGATAAGGCTGGTGAAGAGAAATGGAAATCCTAGGACAGTGAATCTCAAGCCCCACTGCCTATCAATATCACTTGGTGAACTTTTGAAAACTACTCTAGAATCCATTCTAACCTAATTGAAGAAAAATTCCAAGGAGGGGTGATAATTAAAGGATCTCAAACTACATCCCAGGTGATTGTAATGTGCAATTAGAGACAAAATGCTACAGCTCTAAAACAGTTCTCCAGCTTTAGTTTTCCTTAGAATTGTTAAAATAAAGATCACCAAATTTTTGATTCAGAAGATCTTCAGGGAGGCCTGAGAATTTGCATTTCTAACAAATAACCAGGTGAAACTGAGTCTACTGGTCTGTATACCATACTCTCAGAATAACTGCTCTAGTGTGCAGACTGCTTCACTCATTTATGCATGCTTGGATTCATTTAGCAAATATTTCCAGAACCCAGTCTAGATGCTAGGATGTAACAGTGAATTACGCATGATCCTAAGTAATCCCAAAAGGGAGAACACAGTTAGTGAGTAGTGCTGGACACATGCAGAAATACATAAAAGATACTGATCCTAGGAAATGATTTCCAAGTGGATACATGATGATGAATCAGAATTAAGCACACAGTTAAGTTCATGATGTGGGCACAGGGGAGGATAGGAAAGACTGTTAGACAGAAGACCTTGTATGTATTGAGCATTGTCTAGAGAACTGGGGTTACCAACAGAATCAGATGCAGAGAAGGGCAGGGAGTAAGGTGAGGTACAATGTTGGAAATATCAGCAGAAGCTAAATCTTGAAGAAATTTGTGAACCATTTAAACTTTATTCCTAGGTCAGCACAGGGATGAAGATTTGAATGGGAGAATTATAGAATCAGCATTGCTTTTTGAAAATGGTGTTTTAAGAGTTCAGCATGGGGTGGAATGAAGGTGAGGAGACTGGCAAGGTAGGAGAAAGGCCCAGCTATTGCCACTTTAAGATGTTGACTAGAAAATCATCTTCCTTTCCTTTTCCCTAGACAGACAGATGTCACCTTGGCATGAAATCTGTAGCAGGCACTGGGAAATGGAGTGAGTCAAATGGAACCTTCTATAATAGTGGGTAAAAAAGGGGTAGGAGGAGAGCATGAGGAGTTTGTGTTTGGGACTGAGACAGAAATGAACAGAAAAGAGAAAACTTATTTTCAATTCAGTGCTTATCTGTCATTGATTTTGAGGAATTGTTAGTCATGCAAACAAAGATCTAGCAATGAATGCTTGGTCCAGTTCTGTAATCAAGATCACTGGTGCTTAAAAACCATTCAGGTGACTGTACATTGCAGCAACTTAGGATTGTCAGCCCAGTGAATATGGGAGCTGTCATCTGGGTCCTTGAGAAGTGGCCCATTCTGATGCCAGTTTCAGTCCATGGTCAAGACTAATGGTCTTTCAGAGCCTCTTCCAAATAAACCAAAGCAGCACAGGACTGCAAGTGTAATGGAGATCAACTTGTCTTCCTTGCTTATTTCACAAAGAAATAAGAGTGCTCTTCTTCCAAAGTGTGGAAAACTACGAAGGCACCTGGTCTTTTTGACGTTTGTGTGGATCCACAAACTCCCAAAGCACCGTATTATTTTGAAATTAGAAATTTCTGAACAGATGGAGGATTCAGAGCTCTTACAGCTAAATGCTAAGGAAATATTTATTGATGTCAAGATACTTTAAATTATGGTTTTTCTCTCTCCTAAAATATTTCCCAGTCATCAAATTAGCCTCTGAAGGAAATCCTTCAGCATTTCTAGTGCTCGCTCTACTTCTAATAGCAATGAACTACAAACAGAATTTCAAACTGCTCTAGACACAAAGATTTTTTTCAACAATTGGAAAAGTGGTGCATAATATTTTATTAATTTATTTATACCATATATTTTTGATCTATGCATTTGTTTATTTAGGATCACAGTAGGGATAAAGGTAGTTTGTCAGAACTTGACAGAAGAGAAAATGACATTGGAGGAGGTAAGCATGTTGTGGAGGTGATCTCCGGGGCCATTTGTCTGACATCAAACCTTCTCGGCAAGTTTAGAGTTTAAGGTAAGGAGGTCATGCTATTTGGAGAAACTAGAACTAAACCCTTCAGTCACCCCAGGCCCTTCTATTGAAAGAACTGAAACCAGGACTATGCTGAGGAGCTACAACTTGCCACAAGTTCAGATCTGTTAAGGCAGGACTATCTTGTGCTTTGAATCTTAATCTTCATTTTAGTCACATAGAACGGCTTCTTGAAAGGCTACACCCCAGTTGGGGGTGTCCCCTTACATGGACCTGTAACGCCTCTTGAGATTGAAAGTCACCCTGGAGCAGAGCTTAGCAGAAAGGAAATAATCATTATTTCTTGTTAGGCTTGGAAATTGGACACAGCTATGTGAAGTCATCTTCCCTGTGTAGCGTCTCACCTTGGAGACAAACACCGTTCCTGCCTGGTTGCCTCCTCCTCCCTAGGCCTGTGGGATTTCACACTCTTGTGTGTTGTTCACAACACTGAGTGGTAGCTTTGTGGGGTCTTGTGTTTTTATGCCCACTACGCCTATTCAGATAGTTTTGGACAAGTGCATGGAAGGCCTTGTGGGGGTGACTTTTGAAACCAAAACTCAAATGGGGGTAGAAATGCAGCTGCCTTGCCTGCTGTGACTCCCAAAGTGATTTTCACTCCTGGCTACTCAAAGTGTGACTCAAGGACTGAAAGTATTAATATCACCTGTAAACTTATTAGAGGTACAGATATGTAGACCCATGGGTCCCACCGTAATGTAGTCAGAGTAGATATTTTCACAAGGTCCCCACATGTTTTAGGCACAGTCTCACAGTCTTGGGGACTGTGAGGGAAGTGGGTCTGTTATTCTCTCTAAAATGAAGAGCAACCAAGGGCCTTGGTGAGTAGCTCCTAGGACCCAGTTCCTTTCAGAGCTTGTTTCCTGTTTGATAATCCACCAAATCTTTAGAACTGGAATGCAGAGTGAGGGTTCAGCCAAGGAACTGGGTGAGAGTTAATGGATCAATCTGCTCTCTCCTGTTAGTGCTTTTACTGCTGACTTCTGGAATGTGTTTGATGAAAAGAGAGCGACTTCTTCAGACAGAAGATACTGATGTAGCTGCTGAGGTTAGGACCTACAGGAACAATACACCAATGTTATCAGGACTTTGCTGGCCTCCTCCTCCACTCCAAAACTGACAACAGCAGGGAAAGCATTTTTTTAAAGCTCTTGCTGTAAGTTATCATTATTATAAATAGCTCTATGCCTTCCTTCTTTCTGGGAGGGATGTTGGGGGGTGTAAGACATCATTATTCAGTTTTTGTTGGTATGAAGACTTCTTTTTAATCATCTTTATAGTGACTCTGAAAAATGGAACTAGTAGCAAAGTGACATTTGCATCCATCCATCCATCCACCCACCC
>PVHY01013534.1:24306-41198 GCA_004024945.1 Uropsilus gracilis | reverse complement strand
AAGAAAGAAAGAAAGAAAGAAAGAAAGAAAGAAAGAAAGAAAGAAAGAAAGAAAGAAAGAAAGAAAGAAAGAGGAAGGAAGGAAGAAAGGAAGGAGGAAAGGAAGGAAGGAAAGAAGGAAGGAAGGAAGGAAGGAAGGAAGGAAGGAAGGAAGGAAGGAAGGAAGGAAGGAAGGAAGGGAGAAAGAGAGAAAAAGAAGAAAAAGAAGCCTGGAGACCACTAGTTAGTCAGGTGAAGTGAAGGCGATATGAAGTAGCCCTCTATGGGAGTAGCCCTCTATGTTGTGGGAGTGAGAAGCTGTTGGTTTTAGGGAAAATCCAGAAGGTAGTGCTGAGATACTTGTTGCTGTGTTATTGCAGTCAAAAGGAGCAGAGATAACCCCTAAGGATTCCCCTTGGAAGCCTGCATGCTTAGTAGTTAGATGGGAAATAAACAAGGAAGTGCTGATTTGGACAAATTCAGTTAGATTTGCCTGTTACCCTTTCAAGTTGCTAGCTGAGTTTGGAATTCAGTAGGGAAGGGTAGGGCTGGACCACAATACATGGTATTTAAAGTTACTTGAAGGAGCAAGTTACAGTGGCTTGTGCCTGTAAGCTTCAGCCTATGAAGCGGCTGGGGCTAAGGATTGCAGTTCGAGTCTCGCTTGGGGCAACATAGCGAGACCTAGTCCCAAAAGATAGCTGGGTGTGGTGGCACATGCCTGTAATCCCAGCTACCTGGGAAGCTGAGGCTGGGGATTGCTTGAGTCCATGTTACCCTGGGCAATGTGAGCCTGCGGTTCCATGGGCAAAAATAGCAAGACCTAGTCTCAAATAAATAAATGAATGAATGAATGAATGAATGAATGAATGAATGAATGAATGAATGACTAAATGAATAAATAAATAAATACATAAATAAATAAAGTTATACTTGAAGGAGATCATCCAGGCACAAAGAGTACACAGGATAAAAAACAAGTCTGAGAAGGGAGTTCCAATACTTAGATTCCTGGGATATAAGCTGGAGTCAGCATGGGTTGTAAGATGGAGTGGATGGTGAAGTAAGAGGGAAACTAGTAGAGTGTGACATTTCAAAACCAAGTTTATTTGTCATTTTTGGCAAGTAAAAAGGAATACACTCAATGAAGAGTTTGCAGAGAACTTAACAGTTGGTGTTTTATAATGTTATGTTCAGGGTGCAGAGAAGATCCAAGATCCAAGGAAAAAGTCCATTTACTCAAGGAGCCAAGAGGTGGAAATGGGGTTAGAATAGCTGGGTCTGAAAGGACAAGCAGAAGGAGAAATGATAGTGAGGGGGAGGGGCAGATGGGAAGAGGGAAAGGAAGGGAGAGGAAGAACTGCAAGATCAGCAAACAGGAATGTAGCACTGTGTTGAAGGACACCAGTCCAAAACAACCTATCAGGAAGTCAACAAGGAAACTGATAATCCATCTTTTCCCATCTTCCTCTGTTTTGCCACTGGTTAAATGTAGACAGAAGGAACCCCATTCCTCAGTCTCCCAGGACATTATACAGCCTGGAGATAGACAAGGTGGATACTATCCATCTCCCCAAGTGAAGAAAGCTACTAAAGGGATTCTAAATGAGGTCTACATGAAGCAGAAGCTGTCTCTAAGCTTGCATTTTTCTTACGTATTTATTGAAAGACATCCTTAGCAAGACAACAGACTCCAGAATATGGAGAAACTGAAGAGTCTAAATTACATAGCCCACATATGTATTCTTGCTTCTGTCTTCTGTTTTCCACCACTTCTTCCTCTGTACCTTCCACTTAGCTTTTCATTTTTCTTTACCCACTTAGTTATATTCCATTCTCTCCTCATTCTTCGCTCCCTCTTTTCCTCCCTCTCCCTATCATCCAGTCTTAGAGGCTCTTTAATTACTCAAGTTGAACCAAGGTAAGTCCTAAAACTAGTCTAAAAACAAAACAATGTTTAAATGTCACACATACCAATTGAGCCTACAGAAGAAAAGAGTAAGTATACAAAAATTATATACAAATCAAGAATGGTTCTAATATATATGCATTTTAGAACAATAATCCTTTGTTTCTAGATGCATGAATGACTAATTCCAGCATGTATAATTTGAGACTGGAGTAATCTAAATTTATTAGGTAATAGAGAAGATGATCTAAGGATGTGTTTTTCAAATTTGGGCAGGCATCAGAATCACCTGAGGGCTTATTAAAACTCAGATTTCTTGGTTCCACTCCCAGAGTTTCGATTCTGTCGAACTGGAGTGGCAAGCATGAATTTCCATGTCTGACAGGTTACCGGGTGAAGGTACTGAGGCTGGGGCTGATCTAGGGCTGATCCACCTCCATTTATAAAGCTAAAGGATGACAGTACACTCTGACTTGGGTTTGGGGATAGGGAGAAAAAACATAAGATGTATCACCAGATCCCTCAAAAGGGGACTAGAAGGATGGTGCTTTGGCTGGTGATAAAAAGACAATCAGAGGCAACTTAGTCACTGTTCAGAGATGCAAGATGAGCAGCTATTGACTTTCCAGAACCCTGTGGATCTCAGTGGGATAAGTCTAAAGCAATTGACATCTCAGGGAGATGAATACTTTAAGAAAAATTAATATTGAACATCTGTTTTGGGATTATCTTTTCCACTGTTTACTGGATATTTTTAATTGATTGTTTAATAAGAACTTTAAAATCAACTTGTCCAAAATTCTTATGATTGCCCCTTCTCCCCAAACTTTTTTTCCTGCATTTACTAACTGTGTCAGTGATCCCACTGTCAAACTCATTATATGAGGAGTCACTCCCAACTCCAATATTCCTATGAATTTATCTTCTCTTTGAACCTACAAATCCAGCTTCTGTTTTCCCTTTCCCTGTGAACATGGTCTGAGGTCAAGCTCTCAATGTCTCTCACCTGGAAGCATTTCTCAGATGCATCTGATTTATTCCTCCTGAAATTTCCCCAATGTTCCTTCAAGGGTTATGTCCTGAAATATAGTCTCGCTCATGTGTTTTGCAACCATCCCAATCTGGGAAGCCCCATCATTGGTTCTAGCAGCTGAAGAAGAATGTTGGCATCCTTGGTGGGTTTTACAGGTTTTAGTGTTCTCTCAGGGAACCAGGCACACAGGCACACCAGGCAGGGAAACTGGACAAATTGGATCGCAAGCAGGCAGGCTGAACAGCAGGGGTAAGGGGTCAGGGGGGCAGGAAAGGTCCCCAGGTCCCCAGACAATCTTCATGCTCTTCCTCTGGCTGGCATTCTCTTTTGTATTTTCTTTGTGTTCCCTCCTCTCTGGTGTTCTCCCCTGAAGGTGATGCTGCCCTTTTATCCTCTTTCTCTAGGTCCAGATGTGCCCAGGTACACATGTACACACCCACTGGGCCAGGTATGTACAATCATGGATAGGGCACAATAGCACAAATGCTGGTCAAAGAGGTTCATGGTGGAAGGGTATGAGAAACCCTGACCAGCTCATTTACCTCACACCATTGTACCCCTTTGTATCTCTTCTCTGAATCTTCATGACGTGCACAACATGGTGATCTTCATGACAAGATACCCGCATATCTTCCTCCTGCCTCCTTGCTCTTCCCCTGTTTCCTGGTGCCTTCTTATCTAACATATGTTAGAGCAATAACAAATCATGTATGTTCCCCTAACACACCACACATTTGAGAGCTGTGTGATTTGCTTGTGGGGATTTTATCCATTGAGATAAAATTGATTTAGAACAATTAGTTTCAGGAGTACCTCCTAATGAATCGATATTTATAGACAAAGGAATCACCACTGTAAGTCTCATTAGCATCTATCCCAATATGTAGTTTCAATTTTTTTCTTATAATGAAAACTTTTAAATGTACTGTCTTAACTTCTTTTAAATATACCACACAAAAGATCACGATGATGGTTCATGGGAGACAGAGTGGGGGGGAAAACTCTGGACTGACAATGATGTAAAAACAAATAATAATAATAATAATAATAATAATAATAATAATAATAATAATAATAATGAAAAAGACTTTGGAAGAATATCAAATCAATCAATCAACCAACCACAGGACATTATCGCACTATTGTCACCAAACTATGTTACATCCCTGAGACTTAACTTATCTCACATCTAGAATTTTATACATTTTCTAAACTATCTTCTGTACTCCCATACCCACTGTCTTTCCTTTCCAAAGTCTGTTTTGTTCAGTTCCTTGGGGAATTTACCCTAAGAACAAAAGCAACATCTCTTATGTGTTCCCACTCTTCCCAGGGAAAATTCTTCATTTTGTACTTACATATTGTCTAGTTATTGATACTGATTTTTATGTCTCTAATCACTTTCTAGGAGGTTCCATGCTTATGGGGTAAAATTAATCTCCAGCTTTGTGTCATCAGAGGCTGGAAGCTTGGAGAAGTTTGGACAAGGAAATTATTTCAGTACACTGGGCAAAAGAGTTCTAGATGTGGGTTAAAATAAGCATGAACTGGGAACCAAGAAAAATGGAACACTGGAAATCTGATGTTGGTATGAATGGTGCCAAGTTCCCTAGCAAAGGCAACTCAACTAGGAAATCTCTTCTGTGAAGGATGCTCCTTAAATCCCTCATCACACTTTGTTCTATTTCCATCTGACTGAGTGACATCATAGTATATCAGCTAAGTCTGCCAGCTGTCTTCTCCATATAGTTAATTATGTACTTAAGTTCTTTTAAACAGCATTATCCAAGTACTGCACTAAACACTTGGCTTATAGCACCTCATTTAATCTTTACAATAACCATCGCACACAGAGACAGCAAACTTCTGGTAAAAACCATGGTTAGAGGCAGGTTGCCAGGAAATCATGAACTGTAACTAGTCAGCAAGTTCCTGGGATAAATCATATAAACTTTTTGTATCATCAAAATGGCACTATTAATAGCACTTACCTATATAATTGTTGTGTGCATTGGGGAGTTAATAGTGATGACATACCTTAGACCACCTGTAACCTACCAAGTGCTATGCAAGTGATTGTTAAGCAAATTATGTTATTTTCTCTCCCCAATTTCTCCATTTTACATCCACATTTTCTTTCTATCACACTAAGGTGTATATGGCCTCATAGCTTCTCATGTGAGTGATCTTTTCCCAAAGATTGTTTGATTTAACTGAAAATATGGGGCTGGATTCCAGGAGAACTGAGGTCTACATCAGGGACTGCCACTGGCATCCGTGCCATCTTTGCACAGCATTAACCCTCACTTTGTAATGGGGTGCATGGTGACAATTCCATCTTTGGAGACTTCTGGGAAGGCCTGATGAGATTACATATATGTAGAACTATACAAATAGATTCTCAGCTACCAGAGGTCATGGTAATGCTGTGTGATGTACAGAGATAATAAATGTAGCTCCACACCTGGCCCAGTGTTCAAGTTATTTTTGTAATGTCCATTTCATAGATGGCCCATACCCACCACTACTGTCTGACTCTTCTGGGTTAAGGTGTCCCTGGAGTCATATCTGACATTCCCTTTTTTACCAAATATGAAGAAGTATAGACAATGAAGGTCTGGAATCCATTTAAAGTCTGGAATTCTTCAATCATCTCCTTTTCATGATTAAACACATTCAAGTATTAAATGACACACAAACAAGTAAGACCACATGTTAAATCACAGCTTTTGTCTGCATATGCGTTGACTCCTGGGAGCTTATTAATTCCTACATTGCTTTCCTCTTCTCCTCCCCATCCTACTCACACCTACCCATTCCTTCTTCTCCTGGCTCAAAATAGCATTGCAGGACTATAAATGATTCCACATTTTACTAGGACCCTTTTCCCCCCTTTTGCTAATTCCAGATCT
Source organism: Uropsilus gracilis (assembly GCA_004024945.1). Taxonomy (NCBI): domain Eukaryota; kingdom Metazoa; phylum Chordata; class Mammalia; order Eulipotyphla; family Talpidae; genus Uropsilus; species Uropsilus gracilis. Next base: position 35,366 of record PVHY01013534.1, on the reverse strand, counting down.
TGAACAAAGAAATCATGAAGGCAATTGGATCATTTTTAATCTTACCCAATAAATGCTTAAGAATTTTGTTTAATATTTATCTGTCCTTATGTCTTTGATAGCTGATTAGTAGTCCTGTAAGCTGAATAATCTGAAATTTGGAAAATTGTAATATTGACATCTTTGAAGATCTTTTGAGATGGGAGGTGACTTTTAATTTTATTTGTTGAGTTAGATTTCCTTTCACTTGAAAGATCATTCTGAGTCTTTCTCCCCCACACTATGCAATTTGTAAAGAATCCTTCCATGGAAACGGAAGGTGATCAGAGAGAGGGTCAGAGGTCAGAGGGAGAAAAAACAAGAAAATATTACTTAAGATAGTATCCAGACAGATCATCCTGGAGTTAACGACCTTTTATTCTAAATAATACTCCATGGCAAGTTTTCCCAAAAAAGTCTGTCACCCATTTTGTTGTTTATGATATATTAACAAATAAATCACAGTTGAATACAGGGACCCAAATTATTTATTGTAAAGAAATGAACATGGCAATTGCTTTCTATGCCTTTCCAATTAGAGTTCAGATCAATTTATCCTTGTGAAGACATTGCCTGTTTGAATTTTTAAAAATATATTATGACATGTTATTGGAGCCAACTAGCTGGAACACAAGGTCCTGGGACTCAACATTCATTATTTACCCATTTATACTAATAAGCCTTTAGATCCCACATGTCCCTGCTCAGATTTGAATGAGGCTTTAAGGAGCACAACCTGTTTTAAATTTATGACACAACAGCAATTGCTTATGACAAAGAAGAATGACATAAAAGCATATCCATTCCCCCCCCCCCATGGAAGACAAATGATAGAACATTTTTAAAAAGTTGGTATTTTCTCTTTCTTAAAAGAAAATTTAGTCTTAAGAAAAAGAAACTCCAGGCCATATGTTATAAAAAAGGGAAGAAATATTGATTTAGGGGTGCAAGATGGGATAGAGCAATAGAAGAGAAATTGTTGGTCTTTTCCTACCAAAAGGCAGAACTGATTGATTTATGATCACAACTCTAAGTTTGCTTTCCTACTTGTTCCTCCCTCTCCCCCTTGGAAAAGGGGTATAGATACTAGGTGGCATATCTCTTTTGATTTGCCACACTATGTCTTAATTATCAGTGCTAGAAGATCAGGCAGTGGTATTTTCTAACTTCAAAGGCTTCAACAGCCCGAACAGCATGAGGGGGATCACATGTGCCAGGATGCAGAGTGACAACAATATGGTGTCTTCATATTTTAGGAGTGTCAGCTCATTTTTTATTTGTGGTACATCAAAGTGAAAATGAGGACATGAGGAGGATTTGACTCTTTGTTATTTTCTTCTTAAGTGACAGCAATATCTTCCGATTCAATGCCCACACCAGAGAACATAAAGAACAATTCTTTTGATTGTACTGTTTCTCATGCTTACAGAACTGGGAAAATGATAGCTTCTGAAAACAAACTGGGGCAGGAAGGCAACATGTTTATGGAGAAAGTTCATTAGAGATTCAGAGAGGATGACTGATGTGATAAATCTTGCTAGGTATTAATGAGTAATAACAAAGTAATAGTAATGATATTAATAACAAAGATTGTAGCGGTGACAGTGGCTAATATTTATTGAGACTTATATGTTGCCAGGCACTGTGTTAATCACTTTTATGTAATGGGCCTGAGCCTCAGAGAGGTTGAATAACTTGCTTAATAATATATAATGTGAATGTTAGACAGTGTGAAGTGAGGATTCTAACTGAAGCCAGCAGAATCAGAACCCATTCTCAGGAGTACGCAAAGTTTTGTGGAGATGTTTTTTAAGTTGTTTATTTAGAGCTTAGGAAAACAAATCCAAGACATACACCCCATCCTGTCTTCACATACTTTTTCATATGTACTTTGAATTTATCATTGTATTCTTCTTTGATTATAGTGTTTTCTAAGAGAACCTAATATAAGTTATCTGAGTTTTTTTCTTAATCCCATTCAATGTTTTCCTTCCTCTGAAATTCTTGGACATTTTACAATTATGTGCTTTGATGTGGAGCTCATTATGTTTAGATTACCAGGCATTCTTTTAGCTTTATGGACTTGTATAATTTGTTCTTTCCACAGGCTTGGGAAGTTTTTATTATTTCTTTGTGCAGCTTCTCTCTTCCCTCCTCCCTCTCTCCTGGAGTACCCATTGTACTTATATTGCCTTTCCTACCGGACACGCACAGTTCTTGAGAGAGTTCCTCTTTTTTCGGTATGTATTTCCTTTTTGCTTCCACCTGAGTCCTTTGTGAATTGCCGTCTTTGATGACACTAAGTTGATCCTCTCTTTAGAAACATCCTAGATAGGCATTAAGTTCTGAATTCAGTACATAGGGCAAATATCATGAATAATCAAAATTACTCTCAAGTACTGTTCTATTGGTTAATAGAAACTGGTCAATAGAAACTGGTCAATCTAATACCCAACAGAAGACATTAGCAACATGGAGTATGAGATAAGTTTTAGGAGAGTAAATAGAAGCAACAGCTGCAGATGTATTTGTATATATACTATTGATATATAACAATTTGATGTAATATGATGATGTTACTGCCGGCAAGGAAGCTCCATCACAGCCTGCTCATATTCAGTACATCTGAATAGAGTGAGGATTTTTTCCCCAAGAAAATGCACTTTCTTCGCTAGCCCCATGAGTGGTACCTGGGACATAAAGGCTGATGTGGCACAGCTGCGGGAGGTCCAGGTGATACAAACCTTATAACCTACTGGACACCCCTTTTGTGAGGGACTGGATGGAGCCTCCCAGGACCTCCTTGTGCTTAGACATATTTCAAGAGGATTTTATTAAATGGATATTCCAGGAAAATGGCTCATCTAAAGTCATATAGATATTCAGTTTCAAGGATTTGCAAGGAAATCCTTGGAAAACCCCACTCTTGCTGTTCTTTTGTCAGATGACAATCAATATTTCATCTGCAAAAAAGGTAGATTTGATAAATTGCTACCAAGAGAGCACTTGCCACCAGGATTGGCCTCTGATTCTCTAGAGACACACTGTATGTTTCTGGAAAGGAAAGGGATAAAGACAGGGCATGTTCAGCAAAAAATATTTCTATCTTCTCTGATGTCATAATAAATTATGCATGCTGGCTATGTGGAATATTTCTGTTGAGAAGAGAGGACACCCACCTCTCAGCAACCAAACTGAGAAAAGAATAGTGCTTGGATGTCATCATTGCCAATCACCCCTGAAATAAGAGGGAGTCCTTTCCCATTGCTCCCCAGGGGGGCGGTGGATAGGCTGGGTCTCAGAACTTGGCAGGTGTCTCTTTCTGCCCCTCCTAATTGAGGATGAGGGAACCCCTCGCTGTCTAAGCTTTTGAAATAAAAAGAATGAAGCTTCCTAAGCTGAGTGCTGAGAAACCTACATAGATCCTATCTGATTATTTCTTTAGGTATGTTTGGAAAATTAAAAGGACTTTGTCAAAAATTCCTGAAGGATGGCCATACCTTGGAAGTTTGAGTATTTTAACTAGTGATCTGATAAGAAGGACCTCATAATTATTCCCAGCAAAAAGAAGCATGCAGTCCATGTAGATGTCTGTGTTTTCTGGCCCCTGGTCCATTGGGCTTTCATTCTGCTAATCTCTTTCCCTCATCCTCTGGGAGTTACTCCTCCATGGCTTTGATTGTGTTCTCCATGACATGCTATTGTGGATGTGGTTCCTTTGAGAGGGGCCATATTAAAGGTAGGTTTGTACATAGCAAAGTCTTAGAGCTTATGCATTGAACCCCTTAGGAGACATATTCCTATAAAGGGATTGGTGGGTTTATATGTTAGCAACATATATATACACACACACACACTATATATATATATATATATATATATATACATATATGTGTATATATGTATATGCATATAATCAATTAATTTTTCTTAATCAGTTATCTTTTTAGTCTTTTTCATTTTCCTAATTTTCTCAGGATTAAGTCAATCATATCACCCTCAGTTCAGTCACATTATCATCATTAGTTCAAATAAGACTCTCTGCTTTATTTATTTTGTCTCCATTCCTTTTACTATATTCCTCACCATAACCATTCATTCTAATGTACTATCATCAAATATGTATTTTGTGTATCATAAAATATGTATTTTTCTTGCATGTATTTTTAATTTTTACAAGTGGCATTAGATTATAGATCTCATTGTTTTGCACTTATTTCTCACTTTATATCATATTTCTCAGGCCTATCCATGTCACTGTCACTTAAACCACTTCTTACTCTATCATGGTATTTATCCATCACATTTTACCTGTCCATTGCCTCTAGTTTCCAGCACCGTCTGATGGATATTTGTGATGCCATATTTGTATATTTGTGAAATGGCTTGATAGTGTCCTTGAGAACTAGGAATTCCTAGATCAAAGGTAAATTCATAACTAAGTACTATCAAATAGCCACTTGGAATTGCTGTGCAAGTCTAAACTCCCACAGATACATTTCAGCTTAACTTCTAACTATTTAAGATATTGAGGACTTCCAGTACACTTGTGTCCTTTATGAGTATTCTTTTTTGATTTGATATTTATATATTGTGATTCCTGATTTTTCATTTTCTTGTCTATCTTTTCAGAATTTCTTTGTTAATTGTAAAAATAATATGTATGTCATCTCAACCTGCCATCTGTCTTTTCAGATTGCTCTTGAGATATTTTTCTAGCTTTCACCATAGAGAAGAAAAGTAAAAATCATGTTCTCTGTACATACCTTACAGCCAAAGGGCAAACAATAGTGGCCCAGTTCTGGAAAATGAAATGAAAAAAAAAAAAAAAAAAAGCTTTTTTTTTTTCTTGGCAGAAGGGGTGGGGGCATTTGTGGATGTTCTTTCTTGTCTCACTCCTCAGAGCCTTGTGTTGGTTCACCTACTGGATATGGGTACCATTTTCTTTAGCAGGGTCAGCAAGGGTCAGGGGCCTGGACCCTACCTTTCTTAGAGTACCTGCCTCTGGGATTTCAGCATGTGTCATCCTGCACTTGCGTTTGGAGAGCAAAAACCATTTTATTGGTCCTTCCACATCAGGGAGAAGATACTTGGTCTTAAGCAGAGGAAGAGTTTGCAGTGGTTTCTGGTCATTTTCTCTTAAATCAATTCTTGGGATGCTGAGCTGTACACATATGACTGGTTATTCTGTGGTTCCTGAGCTTTCTGATTGCAGATCTGGCTGCACATTCACAGCCATCAGTGTCTGTGGTAGATTTCCTTTCATTCAAACCCCTTCCCTTCCACTTCATGAGCACAGAATTCCATGCACCAAAATCCCTTTTCTGTTGAAAATAGCTACATAAGTTTCTGACTTTCTGAATCTGGACTAATACAAACAAACAAACAAAAAATATGAGATGCCAAGTTCTGCAACCTCATCAAAAACCCTGAAGCAATATTCCAACACACTGAGGATGTTGAGATAGAAAGATAACAGGTTTTTGATGATATTATCAAGTCACTGTACCTGCTCTAGACAGCCTGGCAAGTTTGCTGCATTTTATGTGAAGGAAAATAAAATATAGATCTGTGTCAGTCATATTAGTTTTTTATATTTGTAGCCAAAGTGTTCGTAATGCTTGCACTCAGTTTCTCACATGCAAATGGGCTATATGAGATTTAGTGTGTACAACAAATGTAGGGGTACTTGGCTTATATAAATCATTGAACTGCTGGTGACTCAGATAAAATCATTTTTCTAGCTCTGAAATTAAAAAATAAGATATATTTCTGCTTCTGAGTGAAATCTCTTAGGAGGAGAGTTCATGTAAATGGAATATGCTTTTTTTCTAAATCTAGGCCCGGATATTCAGTTAAATTTGAATGCCAAGTGATAATATTTTCGGATGGCTAGTCTTTATTGCATTGACAAATAGAATTAGTGGAAGTATGACAGAGATCCGTGTTTGAAGTGCATACTATATCTTAAAAACATAAGAGATTGGCTAGAGATAGCACTATGCAATGTGAAGGAAAACAAACTTTAATGTTATGGATATAATTTTCTCTCCTAATGGAATGTTCTATAAATATTTCTCATTTTATAATAACATATTTTAAATGGGGTGACCATTTATAAATGCTCTGCTGGAAACAAAAAAAGAGAGAGAAAAGAAAAGGCTGATTATATCTCGTCAATAGAGGATAACCAGGAGGCCATTATATTCCTTACTGTTTTTTGAAACCGAGACAATAATCAGCGCTTTGGTTGGGAAAATCTATTTTCCTCACCCAGTGGTTTTACATATTTAGTGCCTTTAATATGGAAAGGTATTTGGCTTGTCCAACTTCTCTTGCTGTGTTCATAAATCAAGATAATCAGTATCAGCAGAACAAACAAGAGAAAAATATTATGATAAAATGTAAGTGAGACGTGAAAGAATATTTTCAAAGGTACGATACTAATGAAAAGCATAAAGCCATTATTTTATTTTTTTTCCAAAGTGATTTATTTGTTTATGTAGAATCTTTCCACATTTGTTTCACTGTCAGGATATGTGAGACTACAAAGATGTATTAATATTTTGGCTCTGAGCACTGAAAGTTATCTATAGTTTCAAATCAAGCTTGACTTTTCTTGACGTTGATAGGAATAAGTGTTTCATTAAGTGCCAGGTTAAGATTTCATAATTGTCTTTGCATTGTTGTGGTGATCTATTGAATTCCCTCAAAAAGCTGAGAATTTAGAAGGTTGATTTAAATACCTGCTCATAGCAATATAGAATGCCTTTAAGTGACTTCTTTTTTTTTTTTTTTTTTTTTTTTTTTTTTTTTTTTTTTTTTTTTTTTTTTTAATTTTTACCACCTTGAACAATATTCTCATCTCGGTGAACTGACACTGAATTGACAAACCGCAGCAAAATTTCTCATACACTGAACCTGGGAGATAAAATGGCTGAGTGACAGGTGGGACTAATCAGTTCATAGGTAAAAATCAAGATTGGATTTGATGAGGGGATTTCTTGGTCCATGGTGGATTGAATCCTCTTTTCAATATACTGAAAAGCCATTTTTTGCCAAGTTTGATTTTCATTATTCGCCAGCTCATGTTCCATCAGTGTTCTGTGAGGGGGAAGCCTTCTCCCTGGTTTTCCCTAATTCTACACCTAATAGTGTGGCCCAAGGGACAGAATGAACAAAAGGGTGGGGAGAAAATCCATAGGGAAGTGGGAAATCTTTTCCTAAACACCCAATGTTAGTTTTGCCTGTTTTTGGTTGCAAAAATAATTTTAAAAAGTAATAAATAAGAAATGCTTAGTAAGGTGGCACTGAGGTGGTTCAGACATTGATCACAGACTAACATCCTGGGGTTTGTTCTTCATTGCCATCATACTGACAGTGGACAAGAGGGGTGACTGCTTTGACCTTCCAATTAATTTTACCGTATTGTGAAAAATTATGTCCCTGAGCAGGTAGCATTTATTCTCTTCTAGTCAGAAGTCCCCAATGCAATGGTGTTTGCAGGTCACTGATGGCACATTTTCTGAAGACGCCAATGAACACTTTCTCTGTTCTCTATGGGGTTCTGGTATCGTCTCTGCATTGGAATTAAAAAAAAATCGCTACAAAATCTTGATGTCTCATTGACTTAGGACTCCCAACCTCCAGAACTGTGAAGAAAGTTGACCCTGTGGTTTGAGTCACCTGTCATGACCTTTGTCATGATGCCCCCCCCCAACCCCAAATCTGCCATGCTCTGGCCTGATACTCTCTGGGTGCTTAATGTTGCAGAGCTTTGTTGGTGATGGGGACACAGGACAATGGCCAGTGGGGGAGGATGTGAATCATGTGGTCTCCGCAGGCATGGGGACTCTGGACAGCCTGAGAAATGGAGGAAAAGAGCATCCTGGCACTGCTGTCATCAAGTCCAGAAGTTTAGACTGTGAGACTTAATCTAGCACATTCACAGATGAACTTATTTCAAAAACGATCAGACTTTGGAGCTAATTCTAGAAAGCCTTTGCCCAGCCCTCCTCCTGCCTCCCAGCAACTGAGTTCAAGTTTCTGAGTCCTTTGCTTTTAAACATATCAACATTGCAAGACATGTCTTTATACTCTTGTTTTAATCACACAACAAATATATGATTGATAGGGGTGCTGTGGTGAAATTAGGGGGCAATGGCCCTCAGCGTGATGCTGCTGCATTAGAATGGCATCCACTGTGCCCTGGTGGGTGGAGACTTGGAGAAGGAAAGCCAAGCCTTCTCAAGAGAGGAGCAGAGAGAAAGGGGATTTAAGGGATGTGACTGGAGAGCAGAGGGGGTAAGAAAAGAGAGAACTGGAGAAGAGAGAGTGCAGAGGAGCAGCGAGGAGGCTGGAGGCCTCGGAGCTTCCATCCACAGCCTGGACTGGTGAGGAGCCCAGGGAAGCGTGCTGGAGAAACTTGTGACCTTTGTGAGCTGAATTGGAAACATGATTCTTGAAAACTTGTTTTAACTTTGAAATGTGATGCTTGGGAATTGTCTGGAGACATGAGGAAAACTTGGAGTGTTGCTGTTGTTTTCATCATGAGGTATCTGAAGTGGCTGCTGCTGTTGTATTGAACCTGGTTTCAGGCCACGTTAGAGTTGAAGCTGAACAAATTTCAGAGCTGTGTCTTTTGGAGGAGGATTGATGATGCCATTTGGTTACTCCACTGGATTTGAATCTCCCACTATTAAAGAAGGAGCGATGCCACCATCTTGGTTTCTTCGTATGGCTTGTAGTGAATAACTGTGCCTTTAGAGAAGGATTGACAATGCCATCTTGGCTTTTTCATCTGGCTGGAAGATGGGACAGTCGCTATTTTGTGGGCACATATGGCCAAGCGCCCATATGCAGTTTTTTTGAACTAGAAACCGAACTGGTTGGTAAGATATTCCATTGACTGGATTTAAAGGGCCAGCTGTTCCTGATTGTAAGTTAAGTTCTCTGCTTTTCCCGATTTACCCAATTTCATGATGAGATGCAAGGCCTGTGGTAGAAGACCCAGCAGTGAGCAGAACAGTCAGAATGCACTGTTTACTCAGCAGACATTTCAGAGGGAGGTGAACAATGGGCAAAATAAAAAGCTGAAAGGTGTAGTAAGATGAAGTCCTGTTACAGGCAAAGCAAAGCAGGTCAGATGAAGTCAGGGGTAAAGGAGAGAGTAGTTGCAGTTTTCACTAGAGTGGGAGGGGTGGTGGAAATAAGGAAGTGATATTTGCATCAAAAATAGAGCAAAGTCAGACAGCATGCAAAGCCCGTCAGGCAGGAGCACTTTTGCTGTGTCCCTTAAACATGTGAGCAGGGTTAGTGGCTGAGAGGAAGTGGAGTGATCAGGGTTAGTGGCTGAGAAAGTGGCTGGAGTGGATGTATTTGCTTGGGGACAGGGGACAGGGGCTGGTGATTGTCTCTGTCTTGACCTTTGCTGAGAGATGGGAGACTGGTGGCTTGTGAGCAGCACAGCAACAGGACCAGGGATCCGATTCAGACTCAGAAAGAGCATGTCTCTGGGAAGAGGATACTGCAACAAGGCAGCAAGGGTGAGAAATGGTGGGAATTGGGATCATTTTCAGGGTAGAGCTGGGGGAATTGGTTGGCAGATTGGAGGCGGGTGCAATTAGAGAGCAGTCAAAGGTAACTTCGTGTTTTTGGCCCTGAGGAGTTGAAAGGGTAGGGTTTCTACTGTAGCAGGTAGAATGAGGGGTACCCCAGGACCTCCAAAACTGCCTGGTCTAAAAGAGTTCTGCCATCAAACAAAAACACTCTTAGTGCAGAAGAGCTTCATTATAAATGAACTTTAATAGAATTGGTGTGTGACAGAGGAAGAGAAGGAGCAAAGTCTAAACTAATTTCCAATGAAGCATCCAAAGCTATTCATCCCCTCATGGGTAAGTGCTCAGTCAAACAGAATTGAACCACAGAAGCCCAAAAGCTTGCCACAAGTCTAAGGCACCTTCTGGTGGGAGTGATAGGGTTGCTATGGTGAAATTGGGAGGCTATGGCCCCAGTATGGTAATGCTGCATTAGGAGGGCAGCCATTTTTCCCTGGTGGGTAAAGACTTGGAGAAGGGAAACCAAGGCTTCTTGTGAGAGGAACAGAGAGAAGGGATTTAAGAAGGAGCACAGATGGAGAACAATGGAGAGAGAGAAAGCTGGAGAAGGGAGAAAGCAGAGGAGCTGCAAGCAAGATGGAAGCCTTGGAGGTGCTGGTGCCATGTGAGACAGCTGGGCAGGGAAGGAAGTCATGCTGTGATCTTCCACCTCCAGTCTGGACTGGTGAGGTGCATGGGAAAGAATGTTGGAGAAACTTGTGACCTGTGTAAGTGACTTGGAAATTTGGTACTTGAAAACTTGCTTTAACTCTGAAACTGTAAAGCTTGGGAATTGTCTGGAGGCCTGAAAATAACTTGCAATGTTGCTGTTTTCATCATGAGACGTCTGACGTGTTGCTACTGCTGTTATGAGTAGGCCTTGTGATTCAGGTTAAAAGAATGCTGGAGCTGTACCTTTTGGAGGAGGATCAACAATGCCATCTTGGTGGGACGGCCGCCATTTTGTGGACACGCATGGCTGAAGGACCCACGTGTATCTTTTTGGACTAAAGACTAGACTGTGTGGTAAGATTACCAAAGGGGTCCCTGCACACTTAGTGACTTTTGTCTTTTTACAAGTAAATAGATTTTCTTCTTTGCCTCTTTTTAAGATAGTGTGATCTTGCTTCTGCGCACATGGGCTTGGGTAAACCTGATGAATGGCTGGATTTAAAGGGCCAGCTGCACCCATTTGTAAGTTTAATTACGTTCTCTGATTTGCCTATTTTCTTACCTGATTTCAAAAGAAGCAAAATCAAAATACAAGTCAAGATAAAACCTGCCATTGTCAGGCTCCACAGAGGTCTCTGTCTCTTCGAAGAGTCTCTTTCCATGTCTCCCCTAGTCCCTGGTACAAGGCCAAGGCCAAGAAGCAAGTGTGACTTCTTCGCATGTCTCTCTGCTCCATTTTTCTTTTTTTTTTAAATTATTTATTTATTTATTTAT
>PVHY01013534.1:0-24206 GCA_004024945.1 Uropsilus gracilis | reverse complement strand
TTTTTTTCACTATATCCCATATATTAGTGAAACCATTTGATTTCTGCCTTTTTCTTTATGGCTTGTTTCTGCTAATATGATTTCTTCGAAATACATCCATGTTGTTATGAAATCATCAAATTTGTCATTTTTAATTGATGAGTAATATTCCATCATGTATATATACAGTTTTCTTTTCATCTCTTTCTACTTATTTTTTCCACTCTCTTCGACTTCTTCCTCCTGTCTCAGACCTTTCCCCAGCCTCTTCCACCTCCCTGCCCATCTCTACCCAGCCTTAGAGTGAAGCAGGGCAACTGGAACCTGCCCTTCCCCCGGGGATTACAGTTACACTACTAAGAAGTTTGGTAGGATTTTAGAAAAAATGAACTTAATGAGAAAGAACACATGATCGGAGTGGACAGATCGGTCACCTAGGACAATCTTCTTTGACATCACATTGTGATGATGCGATTATCAGCTAAATCCGCTGGCTCTCCACAGTGCCCCTATTCAGTCAGTGCACTGTGTTTGCCTTGTTATGGAACTTCTGTGGGTACGTGTGTCAAGGAGGCATGAGAGTGTGGGGACCAGGGTGAGGATGCACTGGGACACCCCTGCAGTTCATCCAATGTCTCTTTTCTATAGAACCCTCAAAATGGGTTTAAATTGATGAAACAATCACTTCCATTTTCCACTGGAGACTGTAATGCTAGGGTTCTTTTTTGTTTTTTTTTAGCAATATTTCAAGCAAACACAATGAACATACAAGGTGACAGACACTATTCCAGGCATTTTATATAGACTCACTTTATCAGCCTGACAATGTTATGGAGGAAAAAGTAGACTTAAAAAATGTGTACATTGGGAAAAAAAATATTAATTCTGTGAATTTTGAAAGCATGTTCTCTGCTGTCTTTCAGATCTCAGATTCCAGCATTGCTGTTGAGAAATTGTTTTCATTCTTACCATTTATCCCTTGATTTGCCTTCTGTTTATTTCCCTTTTGTCCCCAGTTTTCTAAAATGTCTGAGCTGTGCCTCAGTGTGGACTTTTTTTAGTCTTTGTGCTGTGTTCTTACAATTTGGAGACTGGAGTCTTTCTGGTCTGGAAGATCTTGTATTATTTCCTGGATAATTTCTTCCTCAGAGATTTTTTTTTCTTTCTATTACTGGGCTTCTTGGATTGCTAGTGTTATTTCTTATCATTTTTATTTTATTTTCTAGCCTCTTCTCTAAATTCCAGAAAATTTCTTCACTTCTAACCTTCTATAAAACAACTTCTTTTGGCTCCTATATTTTTAACGTTCAAGAACTGTTATTTCTTTTTTGATTGACCTTTTCTCGTAGCAATTTGTTTCTGTTTCATTGGCCCGGTGGTTTCTCTTATCTCTCTGGGGATGTTCGTTTATTTTTGTAGTTTTCCTCAGCTTCCTGCACCATTTTTGACTTCTTTCAGCACTGGCCTGGCTGTGTGCCTGCACTTGCTTATTTGCTTTTGTCTCTGTCATTTGGGAGCATTGCACAAATGTCTCATGACCCGTGGTTCATGCCTGTTAGAGCCTAAGGCTGCTTCTTAAAATTGTATTACTTTAAATTGGGGTAACATTGATTCACAACATTGCATCTGACTTCAGGGTACACATTTACCATCTTTAAATGTATGTAATCACCCCATATCCACCAGGAGGATACCAAGATTCCTGCACTATAATCTATGTGGCCCCCTCCCCCTTAACTCCCACCCTCTACCAGCTTCCCTCTGGTGATCTCCATTCTGCAGTTAGATTTCGAGGATTTGTTTTGGTTTGGCATTATATTTCCCTCCCCCCCTTAATATCTATGTGTGAAATTTTCCAGTTTTTATCAAAGGAAAAAGACAAAATCCAGTTTCTTCCATGTCGTCACAAGTGGTCTGATACCAGGGCATGCACCTGGAGAGCTTGTCATGGCTGCAGCACCTGTGCAAGGTAAGAGGCATCCCACAGCAGCTAACTGAGCATGCAAGACCACTCCTAACCCCATGTCCTTGGATCTCTGCACTCATGTCCAGGGCACTTCCAAAGCTCTGGAGAAAAATTCTAAGCAGGATTGCTGGATGGGAGAAGGATGCTACTCCCCACCAGACTGCAGTGCTGGTCATTATTTCCACCCTGTCTACCCTCTCTGTGCTTGGTGGATCAGAATCCTGTAGCTCTTAGGTTCTGCTTCCACCACAATAAGATGGCAGGAGCTGGTTTTGTGGAGCAAGAAGGGGAGTTCCTGAGTTCCAAACTCATATGCAGATTCTGAACCCCCCACCCCTGAGCCAAAACCCCAGCTTCTCAGTAGGGTGATGATTCTTCTGCCCTTGAGAACAGTAGTTCTACTGCTGGTTCTGTGTTTGCTCTTCCAACCATTTCATCCACTTTCTCATTGTCACTTCTCCTTTGTCTTTGCAGATGTGATTGCTCTAGACAGAAAGTTTATTGATGTCAGTGTTTTTGGAGTTGAAGGAGGGCCCAGGAAATAGCATCATGTTTGCCATGCAGTTAATGAACATTTGATCAAAAACCTATCAACAATGAGAAAATGGAAGGAAAAAGCAAGTCTTCACCACCGACATTTTTGAGAGAAATAAAAACCACTAAATGTAGGTCTGTGCCTCTGACAAGTTTCAACTTAGTCCTTGACTGAAAACACACACATAAACCAGGCCACTATCATCTGAGTCTATTTTGAAATCAGGAAAGGAAAAGAAAGCACTAGTTCATGTTATTTATTTATTTGTTTGTTTGTTTGTTTATTTATTTATTTATTTATTTGTTAGTTTTGCCTTGACAATATCCCATCATTCATGAACCTCGATCAGTCATTTTTGGAGTGGTTTGTTGGGGGGTGGGGAATGCAGAGGGTGATGGGAGGAAGACCTTCCTTCCTCTATGTTCACCATGCTCTGCTTGGCTCTGCTTCTCACAGAGCAGATGAGAGTAGCTCCACAAAAACACCTCTGGGTGCCCTCCAGATAGACTGAAGCCTTCCACCGGATTTCTTCAGTACATTTGCTCTCAGCTGATGAAGTATTCAGCTGATCACATGCACAGGAAGTAGAAGACCCAGGGGTAGGGAAACTGAGGCCAGTAGAACTTAGAAAGTCCGTCTTCAGCTTTTCTAGCCACAGGGATCATTGAGGTTATGCACTGGCTAGGTTAGTCTTTGAGAGTCTTTACCCTGGTCACCCCACTGCAGACTCTATCTGTCTCTTCCTGGCAAAGAATCTCTTCCTGGGCACTGAACATGTGTTAGAATATCGGTGTGTCCTTCTGGGAGGTGTGCATGGTCAAATGGGTTAAAATGCACAGACTTGGATAAGTGCCTGTCTATTGTAAAGGTTCAGAACACTAGCTGCTCTACAATTTTAATGCAATTTTTTGTTTATAATTTCATTGATTATTACTTACAGAAATGGTCTCTATCACAATCAGCTCTGATGTTTTCTCTGTATACAACCCTACTGATAAAAGTAAGCTATAGTCTTTTAGATCTTAAAATAATCACCTCTCTATAAAATATGTTAACACAATAATACATATTTCATAATAAGTGAATATACAAAAATAATAAATACATCTGCATGTATATCCATAATATCTAAATTACAACTTTTGCTTTGGACATATGTATTTGGATATGTATCTCCAAAACAAAAGCTGAAATTCAGCCAGTTGACTTATTCCCAAACTACTTGGAAAAAAAAATAGATTTCCTATTCACTTTTTGAATAATCCTAAATGTTTCTTGAAAGAATTCAGATTGATATGCACCCAAATAACTTTTTCATGGTTTACACATGTATATTTGCATACATGGGAAATAAAATGGTTTTCATGTGTGCATTTGATGTTCTTACATAAATGGTATTGTATATGTATTTGATCTGCACACATTCTGTTTTTACTCAATGATTTGTTTTTGAGATTTTTCTCCATGTTGATTCATGTAAACATAATTCACTGCTTTTAACTTCCGAATACCATTCCAATGAAGAAAAAGGCCACATTTCGCTATTGGCAGCTCTTCCAGCTCTTCCAGTTGTTTCCACACCTGAGAAGCTTGCAGAAGGGTGTCTGAGTCAGGCACTGAGAGAGGTTACTCCCTGAAACTGAGGTTTCTAGTCCTTCCAGTAAATTCCCCATTCTCTCCTGTACTAGGTGTGTCTCATTTTTTCAAAACAGAGGTACCTGGACAGGTGTCCTCAAACTGGCATTGTCTAGTGTATTCACGGATGGGATTAGTGGGGGTCTCAGTCGGCATCCAGTGTATCCACCTCTTGCAGATGCCAAGGTGCACCCAAGTGATTGCCCCCCGCCACACACACACACACACACACACACACACACGGTGACCTGGTGAATTCCTAGGAGGAAGTACCTGACATAGGCCCCTTCCCTTCGTCACTGTCTCCAGCTCTGTTCAACTAGTGTGAAATCAGACACCAAGAAATTGCTCAGGGCATGTTGTGAGCAAGTTCATGCAGTCATAAAACACAAATAACAGTCCTCCGGACTGCTAGGATGATTGTGAGCAATAGCTAATTAAATAGATTGTAAAGCACCCTTTATTTGCAATGTGCCCCATCAGAGAGATGGTGCTTCGAGGCTGGCATCAGGTCAACACTGAAGCGCCTTCTTGGGAAAACAGACCTCATCTTGCAATTCATGAGACTACGAAATTTCTAATTTGAGGCTTTGTGAAAAGATGCACAATCTGTTGCTTCCTCCAGTCCGTGGCTGGGTAGGATCAGCCCATCTGCTCATTGGAGAATGACTTGCGAATGTCTCCTCATTGGTGTTTTAAATTCAGGTGTAGGTGTTTCCAAAAGGCAGTTACTAAAATTAATCATATTGAGAAACAAAATGCAACCTTATAAATTCAAGCTGTATTCTGGGAAGATGCTGAAAAATTATTCCATTCATTTATCTGTACAGAAAGTTCCCAGGAGCACTGATATTTAAGACACAGCCTGGGGCTTGACTTTCTGAAGGGCCATAGGCTGGAGTGGGTGGGCTGCGGCTTCGCACAGGGGACCATTGCCAGAATTTCTCTGATCAGTCTCTGACTTTTGCTCTGTGCCATCTCGGGTATCCTGAGACTATACATCATGAAGCAGTGCTTTTGCTTTTGTGCATAACAGTTTGAATTCTCTCCAGAAGCATCTAGTGACTATGTAAGAAAAAAAAATAGTTAACTCTGTTGGGTGATCTGTTTTTTCTAGTAACTGGAGAATATGTCTGGCAGCTAAATTTCAACTCTTTGTTTCTGTTGTTATTGTATGAAAAACGATAAAGGACCTTAGAGACAATTTTACCTGAAGCCGATCATGGTATTTCTGTTTATTTTTAGATATTAGCCACCTTGAGAGTAAGAAGGGAGGGCACATTTTAAAATAGGTTCTATAATTAGCTCAGCATTGGGTGAAGCTTGAGCATGCCGTGGAGCATTTAGAGGTTAAGTTGAGAGGGAGTTTTATTTATTTAATTAACAAATGGTTTTTGTTTGCTGACTTTATGTCAGACCCTGTATCGAATTCAGGATTAGGGAAAACAAACATGGTCTTTGCCTTTCTGGAACTTTCAGTCTCATGGGAGGTTCAAAAATAAATAATCACGCTATTGCATGTGTAACTGCAGATCCTGGAGATGCTATTGGTTGCCATGCGGGGTGTCACCGTGAGCGGTGACCTAGCCCCAAAGCAGGGATTGAGGCCCCTAGGAGGCCCCTGGGAGGCTCCTGCTATCTGCAAACTGAAGTATGAATAGGGTTTTCATGGGCCAAAGGCAGTGTTCCAGCCTGTTGGTATGAAGAGCTTTACCCAAAAGGGAGGAAGGGCACCTTTACAGGCTTTGTGTGGAGAAGAGACTTAGACAAGGTGGGGGGCCCTGACTTCTCACATTCCCAGAGGGCAGGGTGGAAGGACAGTTGGGAAGAGGGGAGTCAAGCAATGTGAAGAGGGGTGAAGGGGAGGCTGCCAAAGGCTGTGCTGAAGTTATGCTAAAGGCAAAGGGAACTCAGTGAAGCCTTTACACAAGCTCATTCCGGTGACAGAACAAACCAGGAGAGGGGTTGGGGATATACCCATCAACAGGATGCTGCTGCTGTGTGAGGTAGAATTATTTTATAGGATGTACCACACACCCATACAAATGAGGAGAAAGAGAAGGAGCGTGAAAAGGTCAGAGAGAAAAAGGCAGCGTGTTTGCCTGTGGGTGGCTGTGTATAGATGAGAGTGGATGGTGTGTTTGCATATGAAAGTGTGTGTGCATGAATATTTGTATATGTGTGCATATAGGTGAGTGTGTGTGTGTGTGTGTGTGTGTCTGTAACCTGACTTTCCTTTGTCCTGGAACATCACAAACTCAGTGTTGACTTCCTCTTTGCTCTTATTTAGTGTCTGTTCCCAGGCCCACAATGATTGCTCAGTTTAATTGTGAACAACCCTTCCTCTGGAGCTCAGACCTGTGCTTGCAAGTGTCTTTGAGCACCTTTCTTTCCATGCAAAATGGATACTTTTAATCAGGTAGTTCTCTGCTGAGAACCCCTAGGGAAAAAACATTGACTTTGGAGAGAAGGTCTGAGGCATTTTGGGCAATTAATTATTCTGGGCCTCATTTTCTTTGGTTATAAGGCCATTGGGAACTCGGCTTGGAGTCAGGGGGCAGTCACTGCCTGGTTTATAGATACAGTTTTATTGGAACACACCCGTATTCATCTGTTTGCGCAGAACTGAGTAGTTTACACAGGGACCAATGGACTGTAAATATATTAACATTTTCTTATCTGGATTTTCCTTAAAAATGTTTGGTTATCCTTGGATTAGATCACTGGTTTCTAAACTTCCCATTCTTCTGGCCCACCTTCTATTTTTTCTTTCACTCTTTCCTTTTCCTTCTTCTTCCCTCGCCTTCTTCTCCCCACCCCCCACCCCCAATCCTTCAATCCTTCAATCTTCAAGCAACATATTACATGGAAATCCACTGATAAAAATAAGCTTCCTGTATTTCCAACATTTGGGTAAAGGGGTGGTTTTCAATTAACTGAATTTTAAAATCACTGAATCAGTTCAAAAATCTATAATAATAATGTATCTTGAAATCTTGAATCTTGAGAGCCACCTGCAATCACTGGCAAGTCAGTCAAATGATAACATGGGTCTTGGTGACCCACTACTTTGTTCCCTTCTAAATTCCTTACCTCTGCTCGTTTCCACCCTCACTGCTCCACAAGTCAGCCTAGTGCCATGCTGCTGTCTGACAGTTTGCGAACCCTAACTGGAGCCCACACTTGGGGGTGCCCTTCTCTGTCTGTAGTGCTCCAGAGCTTCCTGGATTTCTCCTCTGGAAGAGAACCCTCAACTTCCTGCTCTCCCCCTTAGTGTCTGCTTGACAGAAGACAGCTGGCTAATCAGATCAATTCAAGCTGTTAATTTTATAAAGACTGTTAATTTTTACTAGTGACTTAATGAATTTATTTCTCCCAGGTATCACATTCGTATTTTAATCAGGGCTTTCTGGAGATGCAGGGCTTGTGAACCCAAAGGAAGGCCAAGTGTGGAGGCATTGAAGGTAACATCCTGCTAGTTGAGGAATTTAGAGGAAACAATGTTTCTGGATGTTGCTGGGTTTGTACTAGGAGAGCAACTGTCATTGCTCCTGTCGCCCTATTCCTTTCGCTCAAGCAGACACCTTCAGATGTCAGTTCTGTCTCCACTGGGGATCATGTCACTGTGGGTGTGTGACATGGCTCAGACTCTGCTGCCAGAACCTCAGAGGATCAAGGCATAAAGACTCACCTACATATTAGAGTCCCAGCACATGCTCCTTATCTTCTTGTCCACTGCAACCAGGTGACTTGTGTGTATGAGTAAGAAACAATCCACCTCACACTTGCGGAGAATCTGCTCATTGATTTAGAAGAGAAACTGTGTTTTCTTTTTTATTCTTCATCTCACTCTCAATAATATCAGCTTGATGAGACAATAATTGGGATTGGAGAAGCTGATAGCGTAAGGGACACTAGGACACATCGGATATGCCTCTGGTTTTAGATAAACTGCATGGTCAGATGGTTTGTCTGGGGGTGTCCGATTTCTCCTTTGTGGCAGGACTGGACCTCAGAGCCAGATTGCTGCATTCCCCTTCTCCCCAGTCACCAAACAGACAAAGCATTTGCTTTCCTGAAGCTTCCATCTTATGCTGAAGGAAATGCTGGATCAAGGACCTACCTTTGGAATGATGCACATAGAGATTTGTTGAGCAGCCCCCCAAGACTGGCAAACTTGTAGATTTCATCCTGTGTGGACCAAATGGTGAAGCTCCCAGATCCACTTAATGATGCAAGAGATCAGTCATTTTACCCTGACCGTCATCCAGTGTCTGCCTATGAAGTCCACTTCTGTAACTAGCCCCGGAGCCTGCCTTTGTCATATGTATTGGGGGATGAAAACTGAGCTGCTCTGCACTGATGTCTCACCCCAGGGAGTCACCCTTCCCACTTGAACTTTCAACAGGCCCCTTATGCCTCGGCTACCGCCATCCCCCCATCCCGACCCCCCATGCAAAGAGTTAGCAGGCACAGCTGCCTCATCTTTTATTGAACTCCCTGGTATTGGGGGGTAATGACAACCTGGCATGCTGGGGGGCTTTCTCCCACCCCTCTTTCCAGTCCCCAAGCAACTGTTTCAGTCTCTCCTTATACCAGCTGCCCCTCCCTCCCTTTCAAAAATTACTTTCAGTAATTACTACAGCTCAAGGATGCTGTCCAATCTAAACTAGCTAATGAGAACCAGGCCTTCAATCTAAACTGTAATCAGCTTATAACAAGCTCCCTTTTCCTGTGCTTCATTACTGTGACACAATCTATTTTTCATACCTCAAAATGATAAGGCAGAGTAGGGGGAAAAAGGATCCCACTCTATCACCAGGCTTGCATGAGAGGGAGATGGGCTGAAGCATGCAAAATTGATTTATTTGCATTCTTCTATTGCTTTGGTGGCTGCATCTTTGAAAGAAGTTAATATCGTATTTTTGATTTGGCCCTAAGAACAGCAGGGCCTGACAATCAAGCATGCTTATTACAGCCAGGAAGAGGGGAAAAAAAAAAAAAAGGAGCCAGTGGAGCTCAAGTGCATCATGATTTATTTGGACATGTGCAGACTTGGAGTAAAAAGTATTTGAAATTGGGCTGGAGAAACTGCCAGCGCTGTCTTTCTCCCAGTGTTTGTTCTCCTTGAAACGTGTCTGATGGTTACCTGTAACCCCATTAGCTACTTACCTGCTTTTCTTGTTATGTGCCTGTGTAAACTCTTCATTGTTTATTTTCAAAGAAAGAACCAGAAGGGCACGAGCACCACTGGGTTCTCAGTGAGGAGTTGGGGGAATCTGCTTGGCTAATATTGTACAATCTGTTGATAAACACCCAGGCTATTTTAATCTCCTGTCCAAGTTTATCCTCCGGAGTTAATTTCCAAACTGTCATGTTTTGCCTGGTGTGATTAAAGCTCGGTCCGTTGAAGCGTCTGCATTCTCCTGGCGTGATTTCCTAGGCATCCAGGCTGCAGCCGAGTCTGCCGATTAATCCCCCCCTAATGATTAAAGCGGCTGAGGACTGCCACGTTGGATGGGTTAATACGGTGCCGAGTCCTTGGGTTTAATCCAACTCAGTCATCACTTTCAATGAGACAGTTTGATGAGCTCCAGTAAGGCTGGGGCTGCTTTCATTGTCCATTTTAGACTCCAAAGTACAAGGAAATAGAAAAGCCAGCCTCAAACAGCTAGATGGCCCCTCAGAGTCTGTAGCCTACAGATACACTGGTAACAAAGATGTAAGTGCAGATGGGAGTATCTTTGTTAAATAGCGGTTAATGGGGAGAAAAAAAAAAAAAACCTCATAAACTACCCCTGACATTATTCTACTTATTTCTCTGCAAAAAAAACAGAAGGAAAAAAAAAAAAAAAACAAACTAGAATCCATTAGGCATTTTTTGAAAGTTTTTTTTTAGCTGCTTAGACTAAAAATGTGCCAAATGTGAGACAAAATTAGAAAATTGTCCATCCGATTTCTTCATTTGTAGAAAATAAACGCACACAACTCCTTTGAAGTGGGAGGCTTGCAAATTTACTCATTAGACGCAATAACCAGCGAGTTGGTATCTCCACTCAAGAAGAATCTCGATCAGGCAATCAGGGAAGGTGGCTCCCAGCTGCTCTCCACCTTTAAGAGCACAGGGATCCAACTTGCTTTTAGTATGGAGGCCATCACAGGACACAGAGTGAGGGCATGCACTTCGGCCGAGTCCATAAATTAACTCCCAGTACTTATGGCATTCTGAAAGAAAGAAGCTTTCATTGGAATTCATGGTTCATCTGTTTCAGGAATGTTATGTAACCGTGTGTTATACAGGGAGAATTTTGCTACCTTCGATGTTTGCGAGAAGGAATTTTTCTTGCCAGAGCTAGTCATTATATTCCCATCCCTTCCCTCTCTGACTGAACATGACTATCTGAAGCTCTGTGCAGTGCAACGCCTTCACAGCATGGTGCCGGATTTACAGCCTCCTCTAGACAGTTCAGTCTGCTTTGTTTGAGGGTTAGGATTCCGGGGACTTGAACTGGCCAGACCAATAGAGTATATGAATGTGCACATTACTGTACTATTTCCTTAAGCAATATTGATATCCAGTCTATATAGTCCCGCCCACACTTTGTCCACCAGCCAATGAGCATTGTGAGTCTTAATTATACTGCAAACAAAACTGCTGCTCTGCCTACACAGGTAGGTGTTTGCTAAGATGCAGATGGAAGCGCCAGGTTGTTTCAGAAATCTACCATTTCATATAGTTGCTTTTATATTCACCAACTTAATGTAATATGGGACAGATCTCTATTTTTAGCTGAGATTATGTATAAAAACCTTCTCTATGCTGAGATAGAAATTGTGGGTACCAAACAAGAGGATGTTTGCCTGGAAGCTCATGATCTTATACTTCAAATTTCAAGATAAACAGATTGTTCTTGACAACATTAAGAGGAAAATAATAAAGAAAAACGGTTCCTCAGGGTGTATTTAAAAACATTTTTTTAAGATTATCTATTTCAGGAGTTACATTTATACTGGTGATATTTATAAACCTTTTCAGTCTATCCATGATGCTTACATTTGTTTGATAACCAGCTTCGAATTACAAGCTGAGGTTTCTCAAAATAAACCAGGGAAGAGGGAGATGAGTTTAAACATCTAGTCATAATACTGTTTCTTAGGTGTGGACACATACACGAAACATTCTTACTGTCAAAGATTTTAAAATCTAGTAGAAATTGAATCACTGACACCAAAGCTTCACTGTGATGCGTGGACTGAATTTACAAACACAGGTGGAGAAATGATAGTATCATGAAGGGTTTTAATAAAAAGAGGTTAAGAGTTACCTAACAAATTATATCTTTGAAAAGCTTTTGAGACAACACCATGAGTTCTGCCAAGAATGGATTTCTTGGGTCCCATGATGTTCTGGGTCATGAAAAGCAGATGATCTAGTCAAGATATATTGGCTGATGATGAGTATACTTGGAATTCAGAGCTAATGCTCCTTTGTGTTTAACTTTTTATTTTATTTTCATCCATTTTTCCTCCCTTTCTTTTCTCCTAAACTTTGGTTTATCATGTAACTAATTTATGTTTCATTTCCTTTTTAAAATTTTGCTATTACGGGAAGATATTGTTTAAATAAACATGTTTTCATGGAGAAAGCAGTGTGCATACTTAAAGTGTTTCACAAAATTTAATTTTACCATTAATTTCACTTTTAAGACTACCACAGGAGATAACCTTATTTTATTTTTTAATGAAAGCAATGGAAGAATCTTACATTTCCATTCAGTATTTTAATATAAAAAGATCATGGGTTAATATTTCAGATAGTGGCTTAATAAAAATGGAATATTAGTTATGAAAAATATATTTGATAAATAATATAATTATAACTAGGCCATAGCAAACACATCATCTTGGTGGAATTTAAAAACAAGTCTCTCAGTTTATCAACCTGACATCCCAAATTCATGGACTTTTTCATCTGAGTCCAGTTGATTATTTGGCCATGATAAGTTGTAGGCTGACCTTAGTCTCAAAACGATGACTGAAAAGATGAAGAGGAATGGAATTTAAAAAGTGATATTCTTTGCTGAAATCTCTAACCTGGGCAATGAATTCCCATAGGTTGAAAATGACAATGTGTTGCTGACAAAGGTCTTGGCATCTCCTATTTTGCCTTCCCACCTTCCCTTTCAGAGTGGGTCCCAAAGTGGGTGGAAGATGATGGAGCAACAGGAACACACATAGGGAAGAAGTGGAAAGGCCTACACGTACCTGAGTTCCTTGTTTAGCATATTGCTTCAGAGCCATCCAACACTGGCGACAATCATACAAATCCTGATCCTTACTACAAGTGCTTGGTTCTGGTGGAACCTGTTTCTGGAAAGAAGTCATATAACGGTGGTCTGCAAACTAAGAAATAAAAGACAGAAAAATTTGAATACTGGGACAGAGAATACATGCATTCAGGGTTAAGTGAACAGTGCTCCAGGTATAATGCTTGGAGGAATGTTCAAATTATAAATTGCACACACCTTAAATCTAACTTCACTTTATGTGTCTACAGTTGAGCCATGTGGCAAGAATGTTCTTTGATTTAGGGGAGGAAAAAAACTACAAAGGATCATAGGATTTATTTCCTAGTGTTTTTTCCTGCTTATTTTCCATATTGGGACTCAATCTGTACCTCCGTGAACAGCATTGACTATCATCAAATCAAGAAAAATGGTCATTCAGACCCAAAACTGAAAACTGGATGACACGTTCAAACAACCCAACCACAAAGTATTGACAAGCACCAGACAGAAGTCAACTGAGAAAAAGAACCTTCCAAGTCCTTGCAATTAATTGCAAGAAATAAGTCAAATAATTGCAGAAATAAGTCAAAAAGAAAAAGACAGTAACCAAATGGTTTCACTAATACATGGGATATAGTGAAAAAATAAACAAAAGCCTTAGGAAAAGTCAAAACAAGCTAAGCACCAAACTGAAGCACACAACTTTGGGCAGGAGGGAAAGTGGGGGAGAAGTGGAGGAAGGGAGGCATGGTGGGGAGGTGGGGAAAGGGGAGGAGTATTTAGAAAAAGTTAATAAAGAACCTTCCAAATCATACAGTAACATAAATCAACGTGACCTCATTAAAAAAAACAAACAAACCAAAGTGAACAACAACAGCAAAATACTCACGAATCCCTGGTTGTTAATTTAAAAAATAAAAAGGAGAAGAAAAACTCTTCTAAGTCAGCGAGACATGTCAGTCTACATATTTTCTCTTTTTAGACCAAAGTAAATCCATGGCTGAGGGGACATTTCTCTGTGTGAGTCACACTGATAAAACACACTGAATAGAGACAAGAAGATGACACTAGACAGTTTCTCCCCCCTGGGATAAGGATGGTGGAGAGAGGGGAAAATAATCATGTTTTTAGATGTCTAGTCCAATTTTTGACTTAAAATAAACCAGGATGTTCAGCAAAATCTTTCACACGAGCAACGTGTTTTCTTACTGGCAGCGACTTTTGCCCACCCCTTTCCTCTCTAAATTCGAAAGGCTGTGAAGCATAGTTTTGGTTAGTAGTAATGTTTTCCTCCCTCAGTTGTTCATGGTGAGAAGCTTAATCATCTGGTGATTAGCACATATTTGTTGAACATGATTTCTCTAGACGAAAAACTGTGCAGAATGTGCTGAGGAATGCTGCGAACACTACCTCAGTCTTTGGAACTTTCCAATTTGACCCCTGGGCGAAGGATGAGTTATGGTGTCACTGGGCTGAGAGGAGCTGACTTCACAGAGCTGTGAAATGAGTAGTTGGGTTTAGGGTTCTGGATCCAGGAATCTGAGAGAGCTTCTTGGAGGAGATTATTTTCATAGCTGAGGTTATTTCTGTCAACATGGCTCATTTGCATGTGACTTTATGGGGAGGGGCTCCGTAAATCCAGAACCCCAGAATCTCTGTACTTCTCATTTGCAGGTAGGTGGGTGTGGTTTCTTCTTTTTTTTAATCAATACAAACTATCTGGATTTTGGTGCATCTACTTGTCCGCCAAACCTATATGGCACAAATGTGCAGAAATGAATCAAATGTAATCTCCTCTTCCAAATCTTTAATAAATGTCTCTTTCTCTCTCACCCCAACCTCCTTTCTTTTCATTTCATTTCTTACCTGTTCACATACCATTTTCATAATGCTATGGAGAATAAAGACCAAGTCACTAATCTTGAAGGCTCAAATTTACTGCACATATATTAGAAGTGAATCAGCTTTTTTATGAATCAGCTTTCTGTAATGTAAATAGTATAGATTTCACATTAGTTTGATCTCCATATTGGGGCTCTTAAACATAGCACTGAGTGCTTTCAGGAAGACAACATTGAATAATGATCAGAAATGTTGACTCTTGAGACCCAGCCTTGTGGTGATGGTCCCACTTGTGACACCAGTCTTTTGATCTCAGAAGAAATCTGACCCTCATTTTCTTTAATTTTTCTCAACGAAACACAGATGAAATGAGATAAACCACTTGAAATTTTCAGCATGGTATTCAATATATAGTAAGTGCTCAGTAGAGTTGGCTATTTTTCACCACCCTCATCATAGAAGTGTCAAGTGGCGAGATACATCTTTTTGGCACACCAACTGTGCTAGAGGATTTAAGAAAAGAGTAAAGGGTTTTAACTTCTAAGTAATTTAAAATATCATTTGTCCATTAAAGCAGTTGAATTATAGAACAAGCAATTTACATGAACTTTTCAAAGTAAAACAAGTTTTAGGATTTTATACTTGTATCAGGAAGATTCTGGAGAGGTTCTTTTGTTTTCTCCTATCACTCGGGGCTGTTTCAGCTACAGCGGTGCTCGTACTGACTGACAAAATGGTATTAAAAAAGAGTTTCTCAGTTCTCAACCAGCTATCGTAGCCCATTCTCTTGAATTTCATATATGTATCTATGATTTTACTCAGCAATGCAGAAATTCCTATGATTATATATATAATACATGTTATAGTATATGTACACATGTGTACATTATGATACATACATACAATAAGGTCATATTAAGGGTATTTTATCAGTTTCTCGCAGTGATTCTGCAAGTAGGCATTTTTGTATTTATTTTAAAGGCAAGGAAATGACACATCCCTCAGAGATTAAATGACTTGTCTGAGTTTTCAGTCAATAAGTGATGGATTTGGACTTTGAACTTAAGTCTTGTTAAGTCAAATCCATTCTGCTTTACTGCAGCCCTTGAATTTGATTGAATGAGTCTGTCCATACCAGGGCTTCTGTGCTAAGTTTGTAGCAACTTAGCTAAACTCATACTACATTTCCAACAGCCCCTTTCTTGCAGAGTTCCCAGTTAGTATGCATTAATGGGGGCTACTTTGGGAGATATGGGTACTGGTTTTAAGGAGTGGGTAAGCTTCTTCATCGGAGAGGTCAGTTATGGGCCTGAGGCTCCCTTATATCTCAGGCCTGTGCTAACTCTTCTGATTGGCATAAGGCAATGCAGGGTCTCAGACTCTTTATCTCCTTCTGGATCTCCTGCTTCTGCTTTTCCTGAATTGGGTTCATAATTATGACCCCTAGACTCTTAGCAGGCACATCTGGATGCATAATTTCTGAGGCTCATTGTAAAATGGTAATAGAGTTCCTTGTTTAAACATTATGAAGTCTTTTAAGAGAGTGACAGGAAAGAATCAACTCAAACATACAATTCCAATCAGAGGGCCTGAGTGACTATATAAGTCAAGCCCATAAACCCAGTTCTGCCTCTAGGACACTCCATTCTCAAGGTTGGAAGCTTAGTGATGACCTAAGACTAAAGTGAGTTCTGCATCAGTTTTATAAGTTCTAGCTTGCTCTTGCTTCCTCCACTTTGTCATGCCTATCTTTCCTAGCTAATTGCCTGTTCTCTGTACTTTAGACTCACAAATAATGGCCTTACATAGACTAGATACCAGCTCCCATCTTGAGTTAACCAATAAAATAGCTTGCAGTGTATTTTCTGAATTCTGTGGTTCAAATGAAGATTACCAACTGAGTTAGAAGTAGATGTTTGCTATATACAAACATCACTATAATTGCCAAGTGGTCATCATTGTGAAGAGAAGAGCCAGGATACTCTGACTTCCTTCCTGCCTTGTATGAGCATTATTTCTGGCATAGACTTGGAAACATTTTCAGACATGTCTTGTGGGTCAAAATTATATGAGAAGGAAGTCTAGTCTAGACTTTCATGCTTGATAGAGTAGAGGAATAATTAGACTCAACAACTGGTTTTACTTTTTGAACAGAGTTGGAAATCAGTATTTCAAAGATTCCTGCTTTGTTCTTTGCAATCTTCTTGAGGAAATGGAAGTCCCTAGCTAATCTTGAATAAACTTAGGGGTGAATAGATCTTGAGGCCATGAAGTCATCCATTTTTTTCTTAATACTGTTTCAGGATCATCAGGGGAGTTTCTATTCTCTCCATGTTGTCATTTATCTTTATTACTATTTTCTGAGCTATGGGAATGAGATTTGAATTTCATGAGAAGATCCAGGTTTTACAATGAGCAAACTGTTGAAGATGATGGGATGTTTGTTGTCAGGTCCTCCTTCAAGAACAAAGGAGGCTGAAGGAAGGGGAACAGTATGCGATGGGGAGGGTTCAGGCCACTGATAGGATAGAGATGGAACTGGAGAGCATGTACCAGCAGATTTTACCTACAAAGGGTCAGAGATGAACATTTTAGCGTTTGGTGGCCGTATGGTCTTTGTTGCACGGTCTTGACTCTGGTGTACTCTGGTGTTTTAACATGAAAACAGCCATAGGTTATAAATGAATGAATATGGTTGTGTTTCAATAAAAAATGATTTATGGCCACTGGACCTTGAATTTTATATATTTTGAAGTGCCACAAAATATTATTTGTCTTATCTTTTTCCATCATTTGAAAATGGAAAAGCCATTCTTAGCTCCTAAACTGAACAAAAAAGAGTTTTCAGCCCTGCTTCTAGAAGCAAACATCCCTGATTTTGTTTGTTTGAAATCAGCCTAGTCACTATGATGTGGGTGTGGTTAGTTGGTATAGTGGGTTGTAGAACATTAGAATCATTTGGTATTTGTGAAAATGCAGAGTCCTGAGTCTTAATAATCAGAATATTTAACAAGTACTCCCATAGAATTTTAGAACTAGATATGTAAATTTAGTGGTCCTATTTCTGATTCCCCCCCACCCCTTCCTACCCACTCCTTTGCTCGTGAAGGGAGAGAAGTTGAGCAGCTGACTTGAAATTGATAGTAAAGTCTGATAGTATATTGAGAGTACAGCAGACATCTGGAACCCATGACTGATATTCAATTTACATAACGTCCACTTCAGTGTAAAAGTACATGTGCTTATTGACCTAGGGGCTCATAGTTGCCCAGCAGCTTGTATCTATGTATGTGGACATGTATGGACACAGCTGACTGCTGCATGCCCACAACCCGCACATGTGCACAGTCTTCATTTCAGTGAGGCACCCCCAATGATCATCTGAGAATAGCTGCTTCTAGACTGGTCACATATTTCAACAGTGAATGAAGTAGCAATGATTGTATAACATGATCACCTCTGTTGAAATTGGGGGGAGGCAGAAATGTATTTCTGCCAGGTTTTGTGCCTCATTAATATGTGTTGATGAAGTCCTTCATCACATCAAAGGAATAGCATCTTGTAGAGATGATTATTTTCAATTAAGGACTTAAAATTCCTAAGGGTACATAGCAAAGTTCCTTAAAATACCTAGAGAAACAAATAAGCTTCAATATTACTAATCAAAATTGGACTCATTTCTGGCTTTAAAGTCATCTCTTTAACTTGGCATAATTTTCAGGTGAAGGACAAATCTATTTCTTTTCCCTTTGGTGTCATTCTTTTATTTCAACATACTTTTTTTTTTATTGCTTTAGTTGCTATCTTTTTGCTTTCAACTTGACTTTTTCTTCCCAGTTAGAAAGATGTACCCCAACACAAGAATAATTCCTGCTGGTAATGTTGCTCATTAGGAACATTTCCAACAAGAGAGGTGAATGAATGGTGCAGCAAATATTGCCACATTTCCAGCCTGGTAAATAGTCTGTCAAGAAAACATGCTGGCCATTTGTTTAATTGTGTATCAGGTTTAGGTGACAGAACTTGGATTTGACATGACAAAGGGATTTAGAAGGAGTCATCAATCTCCTTCCCTTTAGAACAGCAGAATCTTCAATAAAGACATCTGTTACATCTTCATTTCCTACAGCACAAAGAATCAGCCTTCTTAACTTTCAATTAGTCATGGAAGAACTTCAAAAAGGTAAGACTTCACTTTCATTTTTGCTATTATTGGCAAGCTTAAGATAGTTGGGGGATTTAATGGACACCATCTCCATCTTTTCTGTTTCTTTTTGGATCTATCCTTAGGATGACTCCAATTAGTCAGAAGTTCATTGGTTTCCTTTTCTTATTTCCATGTATTTATTTATTTATTTTTGAGATATTACCAGGAGAGAAAGAAGAGATCTTTTGCAGAGATGATAAGTATTTTAAGTAATGTCCACCTTTTGGAGATGTTGAATGAATTCATTTGAGCTATAACTTTTCCATCACCACTCTCAAATAAATTCCTCACAAATTCCTAGTTTTCATCAAAATAAAAACATGCCCAAGATTAAACGATGTCTTCCTTACTAACTTTATATTTTAAAGATCTGGTGATTTTTAAACCCTCTCTTTTTTCTAGTACTTAAACTGATTTTTCTTAAATTTCCTTTTTTATATAAGCATATGTTAGGACCTAAATTGTGATTCTGGGTACCGTTACTTACTGTAAACAATATCAGGAAATTCCCTGCTATCTATATACTCTCTAAATTCTACTGCAAAAGGAGAAAGTTTTTTATTTTTACTTTAATTTCAAACTGATCCTCAATATCCCATTTGAATAAATCAACCATCCACCCACCTTTCAATTTAATGTATCTTACTAGACACCTCCACTGCGCCTAACACCTTAGTAGTTGCTGGAGAAATAATAGGAAAAAGCTCAGAAATAATCTATGCCTCAGAGAACTTATAGTTTAGTGAGTAGCATGAGGCCAATATTTAAAAATCACAAAATAACTATATTTTCAATGGAGGAAAAATATATATGTATATAAATATTTCAATAAAATTCTGTGAGGGCAATTTGACCTAGTTAGGGCAGGCAAAAAAGCCTACTCTGAGGAAATGATGACAGAATTGAGAAACAATGAAGAAGGGGGGTGAATAGAAAGGATGAAAGAATAAAAAATAGGCAGACAGGCAACAAAATAACCTTTCTGCAAAAAATAAAAAATCTCATAACAAAAATATTTTAACTTTATATCATGTATGACAAGGACTTTTATTGTATCACTGGTAGAACTGGGAGCAGGGAAAGTCTGTAGAGACTCAGCTCACTTGTCACTGTTCTGAGATCATAAAAGCTTTAACAATTAAAATAAATTTCTGTGGCTCAATCATGGAATTATTAGGTTAAACTTCACTGGCACTGGCACTGGCACGTGAGGGTATTTACAAGCTTTATTTTTCTCAATTAGAACTGACAGGACATTCATATGTTTTACTGCAAAGATATGAATGAAACTGGTCTGAACTTATACTTCTACAATCTGTAGTATTCTGTATTCGAGAAGAATCTGATACTAGGAAGTTCAGTTTTTTCCTTAAAAAATATATGTGTAACTTGTGTGTGTTTGTCCTATGCATGGGCTTTGAAGCAGAGGGTAAAAATGGGGAGCTTTAGTGATAGCCCTGAAGGTTTAGAGACCTTACTTGAAGCCAATATGGAATAAAATATGAGTCTCGATGACCTTGAAAAAGGAGCTCTTCAGACAACGTTTGCAAGGAGATTTCTATTTCTATTCCTACCCTATCAGTCTTGTACATATGCATTATCTGTAGGAAAGATTCTTAATGCTTTTAGAAATGTAGAAATAGAAAATAGAAACTTTTCCACATTAAATCTTACGTTATATATCTTAACATCTTCTGATGTTCTGATCTTAGAAAATTAGTGACAGTCTTAAGATGCTGAGTAGGACAGGGCCACATAAATGAATATACACATTGGAACCACATAGTAGGTGGTTCTTACCTAGGGTGGTTCACCACCCTAGCATTCTTACCTATAATGCCAGGCTACTGTGTCTTCAATAGATTTCTTTTATTCAATATTAAGTAGAAAAAAATCTTCGCTTCTCTCAGCATTTTTAATCCTAGAAATGCATCTAGTAAGAAGATGCAGAAATGGGGGTTTACCTCCATTTATCCCATTTCCCAGTGTCCATTTTAGTTCTCTTAATTTCCTTATCTATCTAGTTATTATGGAAATAATGTTATTTACTGAAGAAGCATTATAATATGTTAGTTTTAGGTCTGCATCATTGATTTTAGTATATGTACTGCCAAAGCAAGCACGAAGGTCTGCATCGTTGAAAATCAACATATAGACACACTCCTTATTTTCACCACCGGTGATTCAATTCCATCTTTCACCATACAATGTTTTTAGTTCTTTCTGAGAAATCTAGCCAACTTCTCACATGCCCAGGTCTCACCTGGATGTGACCACTCCTTGCCAGCTGACCCTTCACCATTTAGTATTTTGCACTGTCAATACCCCTGCTGAGGAGGAAAGTCTGGACCTGGCTGGGAAGGAGCACATGCGAGCACTTATCCTTTGTTCTTCTCTTGGCTCTCGGTTCTGACCATGTGTTCTAGGCAGGCCTTGCAATTAGGACTCCTGGAAGAAACGAGCAGATTGGAGTTGCCATGTCCTCCTCCACTGCCAGCAGGGCTGGGGGTGGCAGAAAATGCTGCCCAGAGACTCCGTGGGAAACACATGCTTCCCAGGTGAAAAAAATGTGACATTTCAGACAGCAGGTAAAGAATGACTCTGCCTAGATCTTTGGATGCAGATTCTCATACCAACTCCCTTCTAACTGTTGCTTTGAGATATTTAAGTGCTATGTCTCTAGGTGAAATAAACTCTGCGCCTAATTTTACCTCAGTGTCGAGTTACCACAGACACTGTCTATTTTATACATGTATTTGTAAGCCGGAATACAATAGAACAGATACTGAGAAATGGAACTTTATTCACTGCTATATACTAGTGTCAGAGTGTAACTTAGCACCTAGTTTGCCTAGTTTGGCATTTCAGATATTTAACTTCCCATTTGGCATGGGAAGCAACCAACCAGAAGAGTTTATGAACAGTCAGTATACAGGGATGATCACTGATCCTCATAAGCAGGCAATGAATGTTAGTTGAATGACTTCATGAGAGGTAGTGTCCTCAAACGGGTGATGAACTGACTTTGAGACCCTATATATTCAACTAGATCTTGGAAAATTCTCTCTCTCTCACATACATACACACACAAATACAAATAGTTGGTTCTCTCTGTATGACCCTGATTAATAATCAGTGTGATTGCTGGCTTGCAGGGTATGTTAAGAATTAGAGTTGGTATGTGTAAAATCCTGATGTACTGCTAACATATGCCTTTTTTTTTTTTAAGTCTGAAAGCAGATGCAAACATTTTGCCTTTCTCCTTAAGACTTACTCCATGTACCTCAATTGGAAACCCCTCTCTGGGATTTGGGGTGCTGTCCTGGGTACTAGACACACAAGGGCACCTTGAAAAAAGACACCTGTGCAATGAAAGGGACCAAGTATGGAACAGTAGGGTTTCCAATTTCTGTCCCTGCTTAAGGGCATAACACATACCTGCTCAGTTGGGACACACTTTTTGGAGTACTATCTTGCCCTTGTCACATACACACACATCAGCTAAGGTAATTTGTATGTTAGGCTCTTTGTTTAAGTTGAAAATGATTAGCTAACACACAGATACAAATATAGATCTACATACATGCACACACAAGTGTTCCTGCCATGCTCAATTTTCTACCCTTATCAGTAGTGCAACTGACAGGTAAGTAGTCCTCATCTTTATCTGTTATCCTCATCATATCCTTTGCCACATATCTTTGCTTGCTGGGAATCAGCTGATATTTCCATGATATTTTCTTGGAACGAAGCATGTAATCCACTAAGAAGACCAGGACACTGGGGGACACCCAATGGATGTGAACTCGATGTTGTTCTAACAAGGATCATCTTGTGGGGAAGGGGGGGCTCCTGGCCACATTCTCACTAAATTCTCTCAAGCAGTTGCTATGCATTAGCTCCTCACCTGTTCCCCTGTGGCCAATTAGACACCAGGCTGTTTGCTGCTATGAACCCAAGTGGGTATCAATGTGAAACCTTTGCCTATAATCTTTTCCACATGTAGTTAGTTTAAACTAACCAATTAGTTACAATATTTAAAAATGATATAAAAAATGAAAGCGTGCACAGCCCTAGCTTTTTAGAAAGCACTCTAATAGAAAAGACAAGAATGTTATGAAGTTTGCAGGCTTGCAACACTTGATAACTGCATCGCTGTTTGAACCGTGCCTATCAGCACCGACAACAGAATCCGTCCAGTTTTTCCATGAATGGTTAATTTATGTCTGTGCTGAAATTTGATGTTCCAACAAACAGTTGCACCAAATCTACCTTTTATGACATGATTATTAAAAGATGTCATTGGAGAAAATGACTCTACCAGTGTTTCATTCTCATAAATAGATCTCCCTTAGTTTTAAGTTGCATTTTAGGTTCTTGCCAAGCTTAGACATACTTCAGGACACACTTTAGGAAGGAATTCTTATAACTACTCAAAGCATATTTATAACATAACTACTCAAAGCATATTTTACTCAAAGCATATCTTATAACTACTCAAAGCATATTTTTGGAGGTTATAATTGATTGAACTTCAGATGTTGCACTAGTTTGGGGAATACTGGTGATTTTCAGAAAAACAACTCAAATAACTTTTTTTTTCACCCGGGTTTTAACAATAACAACAAGTTGTTAAATCTTGTATTCTGTGACTAAATCTATCTAAACTCTTTTATTTTCCCAGGTGTCTCTACCTTTGCCATGTTTCCAATATATGTTCCAGTTAGTTTTTGGGTAATTAAAGTAATTCCCTAGTGCCAGTGACTCCTACACTCAGGGAATTTTCCTTACGGTGTGCATAGGCTTAGAAGACTTGGACATCAGTTCAACTCTGCCACTTAAACGGTTATGGAATAAACTGGAATAGACTAGTAAGTAAATTACAAGTTCTCACATCATAGGGATACATTCTAATTCCTTTATCAAAGGATTGCTGTGAATGCTTTTGATAGCAAATCAAAACAGTTGATGACTATGTAGTGCCAAGCCTGCTTATAATTTGGTAAGATTGACCAGTTGCATAGATTACCTAGCTAACTGATCAATGATGTAGCAAATTGTATCAGTGTAGGTAACAAGTTAGAGAGTTAAATCCTCAAAGAATGACCTGGAATTGGATAATTACTTGCCCCCCCCCCCAAGGAAATGAATCTTGTTTTCTATATTTCTGTTTCTTTCTTTGAGAAATATAAGGACTTTTGAAGATTTAAGGGCTTTTCCAGTTCTATGATGATAGAGACTATAGGGTTTTTTTTTTTGTTTTTTGTTTTTTTTTAGTTATTGTTTAAGTCACTTTCAAGTGAGACATCTTTCACAGCTTTAATTCCTGCCATTTGATCCTTTTTGCAATGGAACAAAAATCTGCCACTGAGATCTGTTGTGTTGGCATCTCAGTATCCAGAGATACCCAATAACAGATAAATAGAAGATGAAAACAGAAAGGTCAGAGCATTACTTGGGAGGCTGTCAGCCAGCATGGTGCCAACCAGTTTTCAATGACAGGCCAATTTAGTGGTTCAAATGCCTCAGCTTCATGTAGCTCATCAGGAAGCTGGTACCCACCACAGTTCTACAACCTCACTCATCTGTGCCATGCAGGCTTTCACGCCGAACTCTGAGCTAAGTTACAGAAGCAGCTGGAACTAGACTTCCAACTCCCAAAGCTTGTGTTCTGAGACAGGGCCCCTCTCAGAGAAGGCGGGATTTTCACTTTCTGTCTCAAGGTGAAGTCAGGCAGCTGCAAGTCCCGTCAAG
>PVHY01013533.1:0-41025 GCA_004024945.1 Uropsilus gracilis | reverse complement strand
CATCCCCACTCTTACCTTGGAGTAAATTGATTTCTCTGCTGTCTCCATCACTAAATATTCCCATACTCTGAACCTTCTGCCCATTCAGAGCTTTTTCTACGAGATAAAGCAGACTCTCCAAGGTCATGCCACTGTGTTCATACACCACAGAAATGACATCTGCCCTCACACTGTCCACCACCATCTGGAAAATGAAACCCAAAGCGGTAGTAACTAAAACCCCTTATTTTTTAATATTAACCATGAAAAACATAACAAATATTTCCTATGTTGCGATAAGAAAACTTTTTCATTTATAGAAGTTATAGTAAGAGAAAGATAAGCTTTCTACTTATTGACTATTTTGTACATTATCTCCTTATTATCAGAGGGGAAAATTAAGTGCACATGTAACTCCATGACTCAGAGATAAATGCTATCAACAAGGCCTTTTATCTTTGTACACACCCATGCACAGAGATATATGTACAACTTTTAAAAAGTAATGAAATTCAGATCATATAATTTTGTAATGGAGACTTCTTAAGTCTATTAAAACTTCTGTCTTAATTATGAATTTTTGAGATACCAATATTGATTAATATTTTCCATGTAAGCATTGAAACCACTACTCTTCGAACTTAGCAATAAAATTAACTTTCCATTGTGAGAATTAACAGCAGGTAGATGGAAAGTCATTGAAGTCAGTGATTTTTCTTGAAACCTCATTCACTTTCTGGTGGTCACAGAAGAGATGTACCCTTAAAAATAGAAGTACCCCATATTTTATTCTATTTTTAACCTCAATCTCTATGAAATTAACAACCAAGTAAGTAATTGTGGCACAGTATTATAGTAAGAAGACAATGGAGGGAAATGAGACTTATTTATACCAGTCTCTTCACCCACACATGAGCTCCAGTTTTCCTCTGTGCCCAGCATGGTGCATTTATAAATATCAGGGGAAACTATCTGTGGCCCACGAGCTACGATGTAGATCCATTTTTAAACATAACCTCACAAGTTCGGGAAAAGGAGTGATTTCATATCTTGAAAACAATCTTTAAAGAACAAATAAGAGTGTTTTTTGTTTTGGGTTTGTTTTTTTTTTAGGAAACTTTCTAAGTAGGCTAATGAAGGATGACATTTTGAATATGATCCCTCACAAATGTTCCCACACATGTATTAATGAACACATTTGCAATCATATATACATGCACACATACACACATATATGCTTCCTGTTTTTTCTACTTTAATATTTCTTATTCACATTAGAAATGTGCTTTTTCTATATATATATATGAAGATGCATATTTTAATTTAATGATGCCCTCATTAAACAGATCACAAAATAGAATTTCTTTTTTCTTTCTTCTTTTAAAACTAGGTCTTGCGTCTACGGCCATACCACACTGAACGCGCCCGATCTCGTCTAAAACTAGGTCTTGCTATGTTGCCTGGGGTAGTCTCGAACCTGCAGACTCAGGTGATTCCTAGCCTCAGCCTAAAATAGAATTTCTTTACATTTTTCTTTTATAGGTGATGGTTAAAGAATTAGTCAATTCTCTGAGCATTCAAAATAAGTTTTAAGGTAATTCTTAATCACCTTGCTCTTTGTTTGAATAATATACAACACATTCAGTTCAATAAGAATTTATTGGATACATACAAAGAGCAAGGAAATTTAGGTCTTTCATACTTTTTGGAAAATAATTTTGATTTATGGCTGTCTTTATTGCTCTGGTTTTTAAACAGTTCAGGTCCTGTAAATTTCCACTTAGATCAGACCATTTTCCTTTCAGGAGATGAATCATTTTCATACAGATGGCAGCCCAAGATTGTCTTACATCCTCTAGGTCAGATTTAAAAAAAAAAAAAAAAAGCCGACTCAGGAAAGGGCTGGTCTCAACACACTCCATACCTCATAAGCAGGAATCCGAGATGATATTAATATGAAATGTGGCAGGGATGCACAGGAAGCACTGTCATCATTTTTAAAGACTTCGTGCCAATTTTTCTTTGATAAGAAAGGGTAGGAATGGGTGCCAGAAATATTGCTTCTAGGAGAGAAAGGAGACAAGAAGTGTATTTCTATCTTAATTTGATTTGGGTATATGAACGCCAATATGGGTATCAGATATACAGGCAAGACACATAGCCTGTGCCTCCCCTTGAGGTTTTCAGGGCCAGAAGCAAAAGGTGGGGGGGTTCAGGGTAGAAGGTAAGGGGGGGGGGTTGGGGAAGTAAAGAGAGGTTCCTTAGCAAGTGGGTGTCACCTCCTCCCTTTGCAGGATGTCCAAAAGGTCTCTTTGGACCTTATTTTGCTTTTCTTGGGCAGTTGAGGCAAATGTAGTGACATACTAAGGAGTTCAAAAGGACATTTTTAAAAGAAGCAGCCAGGAGACTTTTAAATTCCTTACTCATCTGTGTCTCATGGATTTCTAAGGAATGTCCAGTTTCTGCAGTCACTCAATCCCAAAGTGTGCCCTTTGAGTACATTTACTCCCTAAAAACCATTTCTGGCAAAAGGTTTCTTTTTGCTCAATAATTTTCTACAGAGAATAGACTCTTACACAAAGTGGCCTCTTGGCAGAGTTAAGACTATTTGAGGTAAAAACCTTGAACATTATGTATCTCTCACTTCAGAAAGACCACTACTGTCAAAGATGAAAGAACTATTTCTATTGCTTTTTCATGAGATACGAGCTGTGCACGCATACAAGATCCTGGGAGGCTGGTTAGGACATTCTGGAATGTTCTCCTGGTAGCATCAATAGCCCTGAGCCACCCGTGGATGGAGGTTTGCTTACCGCTTGGGCAGAGTTTCTAAGGATGCCAAAACAAGCTGTTTCTCCAAAGCTCCGTGTAATCCCACTCGATCCCTCACAGTCTGGGAGAGACGTGGTTGGCATTTGGATTTGAACAATCTAGAGCAGGATGTTCCGCTCACCCAAGGGGGTCGAACTTTGAATAACTCCTCTGAAAAACAAACAGCAGCAGGCTGGGCTGTTTACTCCATGCTTCTCCCAGCCAAGTCCGCATAGATAAAGGCATTACAAAGCCGTACCAGGGCAATATTCCAAATGCCAATAATTATGGCCAATTTTACAGGCTCTGTTTGGATTTCTCATCCTCCCAGTACTGTGGCTGTGAGTTGCCAGTCATTTCAGGTCAAGAAACAAAGCTCAGACAACAGGCAACTCTTTTCTTGTGGAAACGAGTTAATTTATAGACTTCACATCCCTTGTTGGCTTTAAGTAACTTCCCTTTTGTTGCCACTCAGAGGGCGTGTCAGTAAAAAAATGGGCGTATTCAAATTGGTTTTGCTGACTAATTTTACACACTGCAGATCAAAAGATTTTGCTGAAATGGCTTGTCTTAAACCTTTCCACTCTTTTAAAAATGCCCTTGTTTTTTTCAACAACCTTACCAGCACTTGGAAAAATGGGGGTTTCTCAAAAGACTAAGAATAGATCTGCCATAAAACCCAGTAATTCCACTGCTAAGTATCTACCACCTTCCAAAAAAGACACTAGGTCAAAGGGAAACCTGCACTCCTATTTTCTAGCAGCACTATTCACAATAGCCATGAGAAGCCCCAAAACAGATGAGTGGATCCAGATGTGGTGTGTATATATATAAACTGGAATATTACTTGATGATGAAAAAGATAAATGCATACTATTTGCAGCAACATGGATGGAACTGGAAAGGGATAATTTTAAGTGAAATAAGTCAGAGGAGAAAGGTAAATACTAAGTGGTTTCATTTATAGGTGGACTAAAAAGAAACTAAACAAAGGACCAAAGAGAAACTTTCCAACACTTGAAAAGCTGAGCAGGGAATTGAGGTTTTATGGGATAAAGGGTGAAAGTAGGGAGACAGCAGCTGGGAGGAGAGCACAATGGACTATGATGGAGGATTATAGGTTCTTCAATGCTATCATGATCACACCCGAAGGAAGAAATCCTGCACTGTTCAGACACTAGCAAGGATAGAAACCAATGATACTTCAATGGCAATAAATAAAATCTTTTGATAAAATGTCAATCTTGGAGTTGCTCAGTTTTTCTGTCCCCTCCACCTCCACCACACATGTTCCTAACTCTCCTTAACTCAGAGAATATCCCCCTTCCAGCTTAGCCTCACTCAGTCAAGGAGCTGCTGAATTTCATCAAGATTCTCAAGTCGATTGCTTCTTTGCTTTTACTACCTGTGGATGTTTTAAGGGCAAAATAGAAATTCTAGTGTCTTGTTCTCCTACTGTTGCTAAAAATTAAACAGTATGGCTGCCTTTGTTTATCCATTCAGGTTAAATCAGGCATCGTTTCAGACATTTCAACAAGTAAATATGGATTGGAGGAGTCATTTCCTTGTGGGAGATCACTCTTCCTCTTCACAACCAGTCTGCCATTCTGCCCTGTGCAGCTCTCTGCTCTGTATTTCACATGAACCTCATTGGGAGAGTGGAAAACTTCCCTTGATTGACTTTGTGGTTACACTGCTCACCACCTTTCTGTGGTTGATGAGAAGTTGGTGAGCCAGAGCTCAAGCTCTTACAGGTAATAAAATAGCTGCCAGCCACAATATTGTTCAGGAGCGCCTGCTGTGTAATAAGTGAAGAGCATCTTGTGGTTTTGGTTACTAGGATGGGACCTGTAAAGGTGATGATCTTTAATTGGAGAATATAACACTTTGGGGAGGAAATGCATGCATGATTTGTGGGTAAGGAGATCAGCTCACACAGTCATTCAAATTCTTCTACTCCCCGTTGCCAAGGAGATATTCCATCTTCTACTGAAATATAATTAAAGAAAGACACAAGCTGTATAAATTACACATCCATACTATGACCTGTTGCCAATATCTTGAGAAATACTGTTGTTGGTTTTTCTTTTTTAAGTAATGGCTCTTTTTAAATCAGAAAATGTCATTATACTTACTTTCATGATCATTTCTCCTCCTTTTTCAGTAGGTTTTTTTTTTTCTTTCTGTTGTCCTAATTCTTCTGTCCTGAATCTATTTATTTGCTGCCTCTGTTCACATTTTTCTTTCCTGCTTGTCTTTGGTCTTGTAAACCCAAGAGGAACTAGGACATTGATACAAGTACTAATATTTGCCTTAAATATTTTATATGCACTTTCCCCCCCTATGGACTAAGCTGAAAAATACAGTGGAGGAACAAACATCTTATCTAACATGGATTAGAGAAATTCACTCACATGTTATTCTAGAAACACAACATTGTCCTCCTGCCTGGGAGAATCTATATGTAAAACCAGCTGTTTCTATAATATTTGGATAAGATATAGAGTTTTACAATGCACTCACTCATATATACTACATAAAGAAACAAAATGAATGAATTAAATAAAACAAAATTAAACTTTTAGACTATGAGACCAGACTAGTGGTTTCCAGATGGGAAAGGAAGATGTTCATCAGGTAAAAGTGATCAGTTACATGGTGAAGGGTGGACTGGACTTTTAGTGGTGAACTTAATATAGTATATACACCAATGCTGACTTGCAGTGATGCATATTTGAAACTTATATAATGTTTCAATACAATGTTAGTTTAATAAAAAATATAAATAAAATAAAATGCACTTACTGTTACGTAGTGCAATTTTCTCCCAAATTATTTTCCTCAGGCACTTTTCTCTTAGTCTCTCTTGTATCTCCTCATTTTTTGATTTGGGCTCATTCAAGGTCCCATAAGTAGCAGCAGCCTCCCTAGGTGTTAACCAGTCTAAGCTGGACACACAAGCAATGTAATGGTGCTTCCAAGCCCCATACTCATTATTAGCTGGAGTGTAGGGCAGAAACCACCCAAACTTAATGCATTTGGGCATCCACAAGCAATCCTTAGAAGAAAAAAAAAGAAATGTGAGCGTTTGCTTTAAGTCAAGAGTTTTTATTTGATTTTTTTATTGATTATATACTTTTTTCTTACATCACTGTATACCCCAAAGTTCTCCCACCACCATGTCACCTGTGAACCATCACCATGATCCCTTGTGCTCATCCATCCCCTAATCTCACCCTCTGTCCCTTGCCCTCCCTTTGCTGCATGCTTTATTTTTGTTATCAGATTGCTAGTTTTATCTTTTTCCTTGTCATTTTCCTTGGTTTCTCTCTAGTTCACATATAAATGAGACCATCTAGTATTTATCTTTTTCTTTCTGGCTTATTTCAATTTGAAAAAACAAATTTTTAAAGATAGTTTCCTAGTAAATTTTTCATGTACACTGATTTTTTTTTTTATGTTGAGATTCCTAGTACATTTGGTTATTTACCACCTAAACTGAACTCTGAAAAATAAGAAGCACACCTTTTCTCCATAAGAAAAATACTCTTTGATGTGTTAAAAGTATTAACATCTCTGTGTGGTTATCCAGTGCTCCCATGGTATTTGGTTACTTTTACCCTAGCTATGAAGATGCTGCTTCCAGCAATGGTGTAGTGGTTTGTTCAGACTGATCCTACCACC
This sequence comes from Uropsilus gracilis, assembly GCA_004024945.1. Classification (NCBI taxonomy): domain Eukaryota; kingdom Metazoa; phylum Chordata; class Mammalia; order Eulipotyphla; family Talpidae; genus Uropsilus; species Uropsilus gracilis. Next base: position 34,551 of record PVHY01013533.1, on the reverse strand, counting down.
AAGAACAACTTCAGCTGGCCCAGTTGATCCAATATGAGACCAGCATTGAAATATGAGAGCAGCAAAATCCATGACTTGATCTAACCAAACACTGGAATAAAATGTCGTAAAAATAATGTTTGAAGACATTGCAAAGTGATCAACATAACAACAACTTGTACAGTCGAGGCCCACAGAGGTAAGTCTGCTATCTGGTTTCACATTTACTCCCAGGTCTGGGACAATTCCAAAGTAAAGTTTAAGGCTGAAAAAAAAAAGTAGAAAACTATGACAGAGACTTAGAACAATCATTTTCGGCATTCTTATAGGGGAAAAGGGAAGCATTTGAAATCATGACCCAATAAGGGGAAAGGTCCTAATAATCTTTCAGCTGAGATCCTTTTCAGTAAGGATGATAAGGAATTAGACAAACTATTCTGAGAACTGAAGCCAGCATGCTGCATTGAAATATCTCATTCTCAGACTGAATTAAAGCGATCTGTTCCTAACATCACCAAATGACAGAATCAAAGCAGATTCTCTCTGGAGAAAGATAAAACCCTCCTGAGACTCAAATGATCCCATGCATTTTTTATATTCAATGTCCAGTACTCAGTCAAAAATAAACACACACAGAATTGTTTGTTTCTTATTTAGTTTTTATCAGAAAGAGAGAGAGATAGATCCTCAGGAAACTTAGTTATAATGATCGACATGAATTTTTAAAATTATACTTAATATGTCTAAAAATAAAATAACTAGGCACTCAATTTTGGCAAAGGAATCAATATTTGAGGACTGGAAAATACAATAGCAGAAATTTAGAACTCAGTGGATACGTTTAAGCTCAAATTAGAATCTAAGAGATCACTGGTGAATTAAAGATAGGTCAGAAGAAAAATACAGATTGAAACAATTTTTTATTATGTTTCATATGAAAATACGAAACTTGGGGAACATGGTAAATCAGTTTAATGTAACTACGGAACCCTAAGAGGAAAAGAGGAGAAAAGAAGCCGAATCAATGCATAAAGAGATAGCATCTGAGAACGTCTTAAAACTGATTCAAAAGTCACTGCAAAATGCAAAACAGGGCCAATACAAACGCAAAACAGGACCAATACAAACAGCACACCCACACCACCCCTGGGCACATCATAATAAACTTGCTGGAAACAAAGGAAAGAGAAAAGACATTTCAGAAGTGCTAGAGAAATTATAAATATTACCTTTGAAAGAACATTCCTCAAAAAGTAAATGTGCAGTTACAAATAAACACTAACTGTACAAAACAATAGCAATAAGCCTTATGAGGTTAATCTATTATTAAATTTTATTAAATGGGTATCTGTGTATAATGTTTATGTGTGTGTAAAAACTAAAATATTTGACAACAAATGCGTAGAAACTCAGGGTGGAGGGGAATGGTGGGTAGTAAACGGAGTTAAAAAGCTCCTTGCTTAATCTTGGAAGTGGTAAAATAACAAAGATGCATGCTAGCATCTCTATGGCAGACATGAAAGAATACATGCATAATTAACAATCTAAAAATCATAGAAGCACTCCACAAAAAAATCATAGAAGCACTCCACAGAGGTAAGGAAAAAAACCACATGAAACAAAGGAAAATAGTAAAATGGTAAGCTGAAGCCCAAATATATCACTATTTGCACAAATGCAAGTACACTGAACAAGACTGAAAAAATTCCAAGATGGCCAAATATCAAAAAAAAAAAAAAAACAAACTGGCACCACCTTATTCTGCTTACAATACAAACAGCTTAACTATGAGGACACAGAAAGGTTAAAAGTAAAAAGCCAGCAAGCACTGCAAGCACTGTGCCTGGTTCTTAAATGCTATTAAGACAGGGCCTGCCAAAGATGGTCACACATGATCTTCCTAAAGCGCTGGCTGCTCAAAATCTCAGCTCAAGTCACCTGCTATTTTGTCCATTTGAAGAAATAAACTTGTATGTCTGGCATCATATTGTTTCAAACCTTTAAAAAGAAAATGAGGGGACAAGAAGACCGGAGACTGACTCAATGACAGAAGATAAAGAACAGCTATATTCTTTAACATGTGTTGGATAAAGGGATCAGCTGAAGTTGTGATCATATAGTAATTCTTGAGTTGAATTATCATGGCTAACGTGTCATAAAAAAACAAAGCTTAAATAATTTTTCATGAAAAAATGGACTTAAGCAAATATGTTTTCTAAAAGATCTTTCTAAAAGATGTTTCTTAAAGAATACTAAAATGACATAAATTATCTGAATAGTGTACATCCCCTTACTCACAAAATAAATTGCTTTATTTAACTTTCCCCCATGTTTTCTCGTAAGGTTAAGTTTACAGTTCAGATACCGTCAGCTACTGTCTTAAGGGAAAGGCGCTATCCCAGTCACCTCACTAGGGATTTGAGTTGGATTTGTGCCCCATCACTAGAAATTGACAAGTACTAAACCTGTTCAGTTAAAAACTTCCAGGGCCAGCTGACTTGTGCAGCAGCACACAAATCTTTTGGACTCAGAAAGGAAAATATATATAAAGAAATGAAACGTGGTAACACGGTAGAGAAATCGACTTTGGCAACTTGCATTCTTTCTGAAAACCAGTCTTGGACAAACCTAAAAAGAAAGAGGTAGAAATTTAGTTCAGAACACTCATGCCTACAATTGACTGAATATCCAACATAAATACTGATCATTGTTATTTCACTAATGTTTCATCTATAGAAATAATTAGATCCTAAATAGCATTAAGTCCAAGTTTTACAATACTACCACCTCTTTCAATGATACATCCTACAGAGGAAGGTGAATAACAAAAATACCTACAATGTATTCCCAAACCCTCTAAAATAGACGTTGATGTTTAAGTTATAAATCTGGATTATTTTTTAAAGCTCTTTGCACGATTATCTTTTATTTGACACACCATGCAAATGAAGTGGTAGGGGTTAGGAAGGATCCAAGTTCCAGAAAGCTCCAATTTGAAATGAAGATGACACCTCCAGCAAGAGACAAAAGTATCTTAGTTTCTTTCATGAACAGACTGTTGAACACCCACTAACTAGACCCCAGCAGTCTTGACCACTAATTTAGGCAAACAGCTGCTGCTCCTATACATGTCTTCGGAGATGGAAGAGTTCTACCTTTCAATGGAACACCAAGTAACCTGGAGTAGGAATTACGAATTAGAAAATCACCACTTGGCAGCCATCATAGTGATTGTTGTCTGCAATAAGATTCATCAGTGATGCTAAAACTAGTGGGTGAAGGTTTGCTGGGAAGCAGAATATTTGCAAGATTCAAATATTTTTAACCAATTTAAAGTTAAGAAACAAAATATGTTCAAATTGTTTACTAATCAGTGCATACCAAATACTTAGTAATTACCACCTTAACCAAATGATACAGTCAACATCACCAGCAATGGGATAAATGGATAATAGATACCCGACATGATTCACTAGAAACACAGTAGCATTTCTTTGTTCTTCCTGCCCAGGTGAACTTGAATGATCTTTCTTAAAACCTGAATGCAATGAAAGAAACATAGTTCACAGCATGAAGGTCATGAAACAAGTAGCCTCTTCCAAAGTGTCAAGCAATGAAAGACACCAGAAAACTGGATAACTCTTCCAAGTAGCCTCTGCCAAAGTGTCAAGCAATGGAAGACATCAGAAAACTGGATAACTCCACACTGAAGGAGGCGATAGAGACACTGGAATGTGGAAGCAGGTTTAGAGATGGAGCTTCAGATAAGAGGAACACCTCCTATCTCTCTAGCCCCCTCTGACACACTAGAGGGGAGGCAACAGCACATCTCTCACCTATAACCTAGCTTCCTAACCTCTTTGGAATGTCCCAAGAGATATATAACCTCTTAGTGATGACTGTTGCTCCCACAGATAAATTCTCCTGTTATCACGCATCTGCACATCCTCCCTGCTGCATGTCATGTACACTTTGCTACTTCCTCATTACATCATTGTAACATTTCCTTGCTGGGGTACAGAAGGGGCTTCACAACTTCATTAAAGTTGGACCTGGACATGCTTCCCGGGATCCCCGTTCTGTGGGCTGGCCTCACAGATCACTATCAATCTCTTCTGTCTCATTCCTTCTTCATTCCACATGACTCCTAACAAGACGCAAAGCCTGAGTCCTCGAGGTGATTCCGGACTGGATTATGGACTGAAAATAAAAGGACAACGATGAAGGACAATGTTGGTGAAAGGATCATCTCTCTCCCCAAGGATCACCTTAACCCCAATTCTGTGAGTCACTGATTCAGACAATATCAGTGACCTTCCCCCATAAGCCTGACTAAGTTTGGCCAGAGGGAAACTGATCAACTATCAGGAAAGCATCACAGACCTGATCAAACTCCCCCATCCCATCTGACCCATCCCACCTGAACTCCCTGACTCCAGGACCAGGTAAAAGGACACAGCCACGCATCCAAGGTTTAGCTCTCACGAGTCCTGTTCTGACTGTGTGAGATGCCCGCCCAGGCTTCTTTCTCCAATAAAGAGACTTTCTTTACTAGTCTCTGGTCTCTCATTTCCTTCTTTCTCCAAACTAATAGTTGGAACAATCAGGAATATCTGGAAGGAGTCCAGTGGCTTGGGTGGTAGTACTACCTCAGAATTGATTTCCTGATATTGGGCAGTAGACTCTGCTTTCTTTTGCTGGGTTTTTTTGTTTTGTTTTGTTTTATGCTGTTGTTTTTGTTTTTTTAAGGAAAAGCATACCAAAATTATTAGATTTTATGGAGTGCTATTTGCAACATACTTAAAAATGATTTGAAATATAGGCATAAAAGGTAACATACTAAAAATTGAGGAACCCAAGTGAAATCTCTAAAGGCTGTATTTGTCCAATATTTCAACTTTTCAGTAAGTTAAAAATAATTGCAGTAGAAAAGTTTGGTTTGGTTTTGTTTTAAAGATGAGGTGACCTGTTTCAGTTGCTGGATTAATGACTGTTACTTAATGACTGTGTGTTTTCTATTCCCTGACTTTAAAGCACTGGTATTGATTCCTGCTAATGCAACCTCGTCACAGCCTGAGTCATAATAGAATGTCTTCAAATGAACCTATTGGGATGCCAGTCTGAGAAAAGTGTGTGTGTGTGTGTGTGTTGTGTAAGCAAGCAGTACAATGAATGGAGTTGTGTGTGTATAGTATCCACAGACAGAAATGTCACCTGGAAAACTCAGTATTAACAGTCAAGTACATGAGACAGTGTAACACCAAGAACAGCTCGGGAGGGGGGGGGAAATCACTGACCTGCTTCTCATTGTCTGAGGGGGGCTTCAGCACCATTGCACTGGCCCCTGGGAGACCACTTCCTCTCATTTGAAATTATAAAATAGATCAATAAGATGTAAACCAGAAATGTTCTCAATTTCCTTTTCAAAAAGGAATCTCAGAATCTTTGGAGTTTTCACCCCCTCCCCCTTCTCATATCCCAGCTTCTACTATTCCATTCCAGGGAAGCAAAAGAGAAGAACTGGATCCAAGTACTTTCAAAGTAAACCTCAATTATACAAGTTATAGATTTGCTTCTACGAGGACATATTCGACTGTAATGAATCCTAAGCAAGAAGGAAGAAAATGATTTAGTCACATAAAAAAAAAATCCATGTCTGAGCAGCAGAACTGGAGTAGTCTGCAGTAATGACATTGTGGCTCATTGCATTTTAGTTAATGTTGCAAAGGAAGGGATCCAGGAAAAGAAATAACAACATGCAAGGAGACAATGAACAGAATGTGCCTTGCTCATTTATTGTGACAAGGATAGCTCCATTTAAATAATTCATGATAAACCCCAATGTACAATGTGTGCTCTGCAGAAATTACAAGGCTTAGTAATACGGGACTGGAATCTAATTCTCCGCTCTTAGATTTCTGTTAAGAAGTAGGAAGAAGCTCTTGAAATTGTGATAACAGTGAATGGGAGAAACGCCAGGATTGGGGGCCTGGAGATGCCATGAGTAGAACTGGCAGGATCCCAGTTTCTAGTTGCCTGGGTAGCTCCCCCTCAGCGTGTCCCGGGGCTTTATGCTTTACAGCAGACTGAGGAGTGTAGTAGGTGGGTTTCTGCGTGGATGCCAGGATAACAATCACAGGGACGGGATATAAAGAAAATGAGAAGCATGTGCCAAAGTCCTCAATGAAGGAGCAAGTGAAGCTGGGTGTACACAACACAATGAGGGGGCACAAATGGGAGAGCTGGGTTTTTGTTTTTGTTTAAGATTTTAAAATCATTTGTAATTCTGATTCATAAAGTTCTATGGATAGACATAAGTATAAGAATTAGATGGTTATTTCTGGGAGGTGGTATTATAGGTGACTGGTATTTTCCTCTTTGTGTTTAACACTGTTTTCCAATGCTTCTACAAAATCCTGGTTGTGCTTCTGAAGAGATAAAGAAGACCAGGCTTTCGCACCTCTCTTCCTCCTCACTATAAGAACCATGTTATTCATTAAGCCCTGAATAGTATCAGATTGCATCCGGGCCATCACACCATTATCCTCATCTCAATATCCTGAAGGATATCTGCAAAGTCCCTTTGCCATATAAGGCAACAAGCTCAGGTTCTGGGGATTCGCATGGACATATTTGGAAGCCATTATTCAGCCTCCCTTACAGCTCTAACTTCTGAAACATGAAAAACACCCCAAGATATTTCCAGTGGTGCTACGTTGTGCTGTCAAACATCCAGTGAGGGCCATGAATAGTCCTCTCTTCCTATTTAGGACAAGTTCTATCGTATGGAAAAAAGAACTACAAAGAGCAGGAATATTTTGCATTCTGTTTAGTGTTGATCATTGTACACCCCAAACCGGGCTTGGCACGTAGTAAATACTCAGTTATGTATAGAGGTGCTGAAAGTTGAATGAATTTTCACTTTTACCAACCAACATTTATTTCTCTTTTATGTAAAATGATCTCCATCTCTATTTGGTGGTCCATGTCGGTCTATTAAATCTAATCCCACCTTGGTTCCTATTTAATAGCAGATGATCAAGGCTAAGTCAGTTTCTCATGAGTCAAGCCCTTGCTCACCACAATTCTTCCCGAGTGGGCATGGACTAAAATAAATCCATTGAGAGTGAAGCCCACACAAAGAAACATTTTTTTTCTTTCGAACACATCTGAGAAAAAGAAACAATGAAGTTGTGAGTGCCAGCTCATCCCAGAAGAACAGAAAGAACAGTCATTGGTTTTATTATTGAATTTCTGCCTCAAGCATCAATGCAAACAAACCTGCACCCCTGGATTTCTGGTTCATGAAAGTGAAACCTTGCTTTCACTGCCTGCAAGTTTGGGGCCACTGCAAATGAAACATATTCTAAAACCACTAAGTAGCTTCTCAAGGGAAAAAAGGAAGACACCTAGAAACCTGTACAAATCCTTTTGGTCCTTGCTTTGAGAAGGAAGGTATGGGAGACATGTGTGGTCTGTGTTCTTGCCTCAAGGAGGAAGAGTCAAAAAGTGAAAGAAGCCTCATGGCCTTGCATGCCCAGGCCTTGTTTCTTACTCTTGGGTCTGAAGGTGTGATTTGCTTGCTTCTCAACTCACCCTGGGGACTTGTGCAAGCAGCATCCTCAGCCCCACCTCTAGTGAGGTTCCTTTCTCACATCAATGGACTGGCTCCCCACAGGTAGAGGAGGCCATCTAGCAAACTTGAGGGTGTGCATAGCTTTGTTTTGAAACCCTGTGCTAACTAAATACTTAAATTCTGCACAAAGGTCTGAAGAATTCTCTCTTCCATGCAAAAGACATCAGTTTGATGGCTAGATGCCTTTATTTTTTCAAATCCAACTGGTCTTTGTTTTGGGAGGTTCTGTTTACTATCTTTTAATAAATTTATAATTTCCTTCATCAGGATTTTTTTTTTCATTTTATTCACCACACCTATGGAAGCAGAGCTGAGAGAAGGAACCTTGGTAACACTGTTTGAATCCAAGGATCTAGAGCCGCTTGAAGCTAGACAAATCTAAGGTTAATCACTTTCCATCTATTTACAAGCTGGTTTGAATTTCATTGCTGTTATTTGCACTTGAAAGTATAGCCATGATATCAAAGAAAACCTAGAAAGGGTAGGAAAAAATGAAAAGTGTTCACTTGTATCTGCACTGTGTAGCAAGGGCATGCCGCTTCCACTGGCCGGTCTAACTAGCCCTTTGAGGCCTTATGGGCAGCCAGTTTTCTTGTTCTGCCATACCCACCTGAACATTTCCTAAAGAGGTTCTCAGATACAGAAGACAGGTAAAATCTTAAAGCCTTAGCTCTATGTCTTAATAAATCACCTGTGAATTTCACTCTACGAGGATACTTGGTAAATCTGGAAGCTGCTCCCAGTTAGTTTACAAATGGTCAGTCATCCCTCAAGGCCACTGAATTTGGGAAGCTGTACAATGAACAACTCTAAGAGGGACTTTTCACACAGATGATAATACCCTCTGCAGTTGTGTAACGTGGTACACATGGGTATTACTACTGTTCATGATTTATTTTGGACTGAATTTAGAATGAACTTATTGGGGTCTTGAATTAATTAATTTTCTTCATTGGAATGAAGCAAAGTATTAGGCATTTCTTATCTTTGAAAATGTAATATCTTGGGGGAGAGGGAGGGCACAAGAGATAAAGATGATTCATGGGTGACAAGGTGATAGGAGAACCTCAGGGTAGACAACGATGTAATATGTGTGTGCAATTAATAAAAAAAGTTTAAAAAAAAAGAAAATGTGTTAACTTGAAAGATCCTTCCTCCTAGAAAATCATGCAATCATTTGTTTTTTCTGATGACTTTGCTTTTTGTAATTGTGGTAACTAGATATGTTTAGACTTCTTGCTTCACATTTAGACATTATTCTTCAAGCATTTATTGAGTGATTGCTATGGAGCAGGCATTGTTGTAGGAGCTCAGAAGAGAAGGTCACAGAAAAATTTTTATCTTCATGGAGCTACAGTCTGATGGAGTTGCAAGTAAGCAAGAGTGGTCTATTACATAATTATGGGTGGTGTGAGTACCGTGAATGAAGGTGATACATTATATAGAGAGAGTGGCATTACTCAGAAAAACAGGAAGCAAAAATTTCATGTGCACAGACTGTGCCTGAGAGAAGGCAGAGAACTTCACAACACTCATTATCCCCTCCGGCCCCATCCTCACCCTACAAAATAACTTTGGGTTTTTGGGTTCTCCGTTCCATATAAACTCAAGGGTTTTTTTTTTCCCTTTCATCCACTCCCCCCCCAAAATTACCACCACAACAAATATTAATGTTTCATATGGTTGCCCATGATAATCTGCTTTATATGGAAGGTCAGAAATATATCCAGAAAAAGGTCAGGGTGAACCCTAATTTCCAGACTTTTCTTGGATACCTAGAAACCAGTCTGTCTTTGATAACCTCTCTCTGCTCCACCATCTCCACTTAGAAACAGTCTCCTTCAAATGGACCTTCAGTACTCAGAAGGATGCAGCTCTTCTATAGCCAAAATTCACCAGAATTATACTGTCTGAAAAATTTAGACACCAGATTTCCTCACAGATCACAACTGAGAGAGCCATCCTCCACTGCACCTCTACGGGTTGCTTGGGAAGAGTGGGGGTAACAAATACAAGTGGAGGGGTGTTTTCTCTTTAGTCCTGCAACTCCATTTCCAATCAACTCTGATGAAGACAAGTGATGGCAGTAAGTGCAGTCTCTCCCTCTCCCCAGCACACAGACACAGTTCCTCCAGCTCCCAGGAACAAAGGCGGGTAGTCGCGCCCCACCCACAGGGAGCTGCAAGTTTGAACAACTCCTGGAATGGAAGGCCTTTGTACAAGGCATGACCTGCTATGCTATCCAGCAGAGGCAATTTGAAACCGGTCACACCAGCGTGGCTAGGAGACTGATTCAAAGTGCTCATAGGTTCCTTCAAGTGTGACAGACACAAACAACCCAGTTTCCTTGAAGAAGTCACAGGAAAGGTCAATGGAGCAAAGTGACAGATAACAGCGCGGTAGTGATGAGCTTTGTGAACACAGACGCACAATGTATTGGGTGAAATGCCACATAAAAGCATGTCAGGACCGCCAGAGGGGAAAGATAGGCAAGGAATCCCACGGGAAATGACATTTAAAATAGGGTGAGAGAGAATTTGCCGGAGGAAAGTTTCAGAAGCTTTAGAAAATGTCGTAAGTATCATATAAGAAATCTTATAACTTAACAATATGGAATGTTAGGACAGAAAAGAAGAATCTTAAACGGTTGACTATATCTCAAAGAGATGAAGAAACAAAGAAAATTCTGACAACACATTTTTTTTTACAAATCATTTAATACCCTAATGAAGTTTTATAGCTATAACTTCTAGAATTTCAAAAATTATCCAGAAATTGTGAAACAAAACATCCCAAACAATGACTTCTCTGCCTTGAAAACAAGGAATTGCAAAAATCCAGCATAGCTTACATATAAAGATTTCTGGCATTTAGTGATGCCGAATTCTTTTCTTCACTCATAAACACACAACTATGGAGAAATAGAGATTATAGAAATAAATGTTCCAAAATTTAAGCTTAATAATTAAAAGTTGCTACCATTTGACCTCACAACTCCACTCCTTGATAAGTACCTAAAAGATATAAAAACATACATAGAGAAAAACTTACACAAATGTTCTTAACAGCATTCACAATAGTTTAAATGTGGAAGCCACCCAAATATCCATCAACTGATGGTGAAATTAAAGTATGGACTATCCATACAATGGTATATTATTTAGCAAGAAAAAGAAATATTAATACATGCTTCAAAATGAATGAGCTTTGAGAGTATTACAATATATGAAAGTAACTAGTCACACACACACAAAAACCATATAATATAATTCCATTTATAAGATAGGTCCAGATAGGCACATTTATAGGCAGAAACTAGATTAACACTTGGCTAGGCCTGATAGACAGGTAGGGAGTTTCTTTTTAGGGTGATGGAAATGTTCCCAATTTAGATTGTGGTGATGATCACAGAATTCTGTAAATATGCTAAAACCATTGAATTATAGCCTTTAAATGGGTGAATGTTATTGTATCTGAACTAGATCTCAATAGAGATGTTTAACAAACATTGACTGCACTAATTGTAATCAGAAAAAAAAAATTGAGCTGGGCACTCAGATTTAACTGCAGCCAACCACAGGTGAAATAGGATTAGATTTTTGCATGGGATGCCAGGATATCGGTAGGAACAAGAAACCTCTTCCCAGAAGAGATGGGAAGAAAGCAATAAAACAGAAATTTAATGGGCTGATTGATGTTGAACAAAAACTACCACTACAAATTAAGAGATGTGAATGTTCAGGATACCAAAGCTAGAGGCCAGAAATTGATGTACAACTTCCCCCAAAATTAACAGCGCAGAATATGGAGCCATAACACACACACAGCTCTCTCCAGAGAAACAGCTATTTTCAAAGCAAAGTATTTTGATAGAACAGGATCATTTCACATCCTTGTCCCAGTGAAAGACAAACTCAGGTTCCAGACAAAGGATGCAATTCCAATGACTAAATGTCAGGCCTAATCTTAATGTACCTCAGAATATAGCCAAGATCTCTAACGACCTCCAGCGGTAGAAATGAAAATTGCTTGGTTTGTGAGCGAGGCGACTAGAACACCAGGCAACACAAAGCGATCAGACAATTAGGGACACCTAATTGTCTATTTACTTTCTTATGGCGAAAGGTGCAAAGTTGGAGTGAAAAGAAGCCTGGTCAGTACTAATATAAGGAAGTTCCCTTCTGTCTGATGTCTAAACATTGACGAGCTTATTAGTCTGTGGCCTGTCTTTGCAGTCTCTTCTCAACACAGGCAGGAAGATGTATCTCCGGTGATTCCGAGGCTACATCACAAACAGCTCATTCACAGTCCTCCGAAGACACAGAGCTGGATGCAGGCAAAGCTGACTGTGGGGAAGGGGAATGAGGAGGCAGGTGAGATGAAATGACTGAGGAAAAGATGAGCAAGAACAAATGGAAGAAATCAGGCAGCAGGGATTGCAAAGTAAAATAAGCCAATTCGGCCTGGCACACCTCTCAGAATCATTTGCTGCCACCTCAGAAGCTCAGAGATTAACTTCTCATCCGCAACTTCACCACCAAATTGCAGTGAAAGCAACTAAGCAACTAATGCCAACCTAGAGTTTTACTAAACAAACCCTAGTAAGCCCAGCACATTTCTCAGCACCTCTGCAGGCTGGAGTCCCAGCTCTATGTCCTTTGGGTGAAAGATTCACTAAATGGAGAAAAGCCAACACACAGAAGCAGGATTCTGTTACTGCCCTCATTATTGACTTTAGGCTATAGAAATCCCCAGGCTGAAGAGGCAATTAATTCACCAATTTGGGGATAAACCTGAGAAACCACCTTTACAAACTCCTGCTACTGGCCTAAGTGGATTCTTTAACCAGGTTCAGACAGACTGGAGGCTTCTCTAGAATGTTTTGGTTTGGTCCCCATATCTGAATACCTCGAATTTCACCTAAGCAGGTTCATTTCTAACATTCATCTAGACAGTTAACAGGCTACTAGTTGCACTGATAATGACTAACATGTGATATTTGCTATGTTAATTAGCAAAGTATCTGGCAATAACAGAGACACGGTGACCTTTCCAATACAATTTGAACTAATCACCTCTCGATTATTAGTTTCCGATCAGAACATGAGCTGCTCTTGGGTGTAATTTCAACTAACATATTCAAATATCACACTCTCTCCGCTGGGGTACTTACAGCAAATTACAAACGTAAGAGGAAGGAAGGGTAAGAATAACAACAAGGGGGCACGGTGGCTCGTGCCTGAAAGTTTCAGCCTATGAAGCGGCCGGGGCCAGGGAAGTTCGAGTCCCACCAGGGGCCCATAGCGAGACCTAGTTCCAAAAAAATAGCTGGGCGTGGTGGCGCGCGCCTGTAATCCCAGCTACCTGGGAAGCTGAGGCTGGGGATTGCTTGAGTCCGTGGTACCCCGCGCAACGAGAGCCTGCGGTTCCACGGGCAAAAATAGCGAGACCTAGTCTCAAAAAAAATAACAATAATAAAAATAAGAACAAGGACCCATCAACAGTCAGTGATGATAGAAGCCTTATGTACATTCCTAAATATTGCTACTATGTGCCAGATCGCTACCTGAAATGCCTTGTCTGGTAGTTACATGAAGAATTAACACATCATGAGAATGTTCAATATACTATGAGAATAAATCTAAATAAATTATTTTAGTATGTAAATAAGTCCAAATCTAAATAAAAACAAACTTAAAAGCTCACTGAGCTATATTTACACATCCTAGGGTAGTAATGTAGGGTAAATGATTTTTCAGGGTTTTTCCATCCTCCTCCACCACTAGCCTCTAATAACCAGCACCTGTGGTATTGAGCCCTCCCCACGGTTGTACACGCGGGGGCCCAGGCGGTGTGCGCATGCGTAAGTAAGCGCACCAGGGCCTAGGAGGCAGGAGTAGAGCGGCAGCGTCACCCTGGGCTGAGGAAAGCCAGGCGGAACGCTGGGAGGAGAGAAGGTGAAGAAAATGGGAGAATGCGAGAGAACCCAGAGAAAACGTGTGTAAAGATTTCTGCCTGGAGCTTGCGAATCAGCTGGTGTAGACAGCAGGACCGTTCAGCAGAGACAGGTATGAAGGGTCCCGCGTCAGGGAGAAAGTATCAGAAGCCTGTTTATAAAACTTCAAATATCAGTTGGTTTTTATTTTCTTAAGGAAAAGAAACCCTTGAAGAGCATATAACTCTTTTACTATATTTCTTTAGGAACCAGTAACCATTCCATCACTAGGCTGTATTTACCTTATTTGTGATTTAGTACATCGTAAAAAAATCTTGAATAAGAACTCTTGACGTTGCTTGTTAGTCCAGAGGTCAAACCAATGACTTATAAGAGCAACTCTTTCCTGAAAGAGCTGTAAGGGGGGAGAAAATGACATGGCCTGTATAGTTCAATTAGTTGCTAAGCAATCCATAGACAGTTTAACAACCTCACAGCTAATATTTGCATAGCACGTTACAGTTCACAGAGCATTTTCACATATGTAATAGGGGTCTCTCCCTTCAGCTTTAACTGTTTTCATTAAGGGATAAGAGACAAGTCCAGGCTTGTTGAGCGAGCTTGTGGGGAAAGCTGGGCAAGGGGGTGGGTGGAGTCTAATTACAGAAGGGGCCAAACCAGGAAGTATGCATCCGGGTTCTTCTTTTCTCCTAAGCTAGTGTGGCCTGGGGAAACAGATTCCAAACATTTCATCTTGAAACACTAGCATTAAGCTAGTGTTTACTTTGCAGCAGGGACACATGGAGGATGGCTTTACTAACCTGTAGTCTAGGTCTTCATAACACTTGTCTAACTGAAAATTAATAACTCTCACTACAAAGTCATCCCTTCCAGGAATGACAGGTATGGAGGACTAGCACCCCTCCCTGCAGCCCAGACCTGGGTTTCAGTTCTGCTTTGCGTGGGTGACATGTACACACTCACTGTCTGTTACTAGGCTTGTGTGTGAGCTGACCAGTCTCCATCTCTTGTGAACTGGCCAGAATGACATGTCTGCTCTGAGCAGCCAGCTGCCTTCTCCACTGTGGCCTCTAGACTACTAGGCTCTTCAATGCCTACTTCCTGCGTTGGCTTCTCAAAGGTGGGGATGTCCCCAAGCAACATCAGGGCATACAGCTAGCACAGGAGGGAAAAGAGGATGAAAAAAACACAGCAAAATTCACACTGACACGCTCCATATTAAATCACCACCAGTAGCACATCCTCATTTCTCCTTCCCCAGTATAGCAATCAAGTGTGTCCTGTTGGAAAGGGGAGGAAGAGTTGAGTCTCCTACAAGGTAGAAGTTGCGGTCTGGGCTAAGACACCATCAAGGGGCAGACAAATACAGGTCTATTTTTGATGAAAATCACCCCAAAACTAACTTCTCTGGAGTTTTTAATATGGTAAAATGAGACCCAAGCTGCAGAGTAAATGAGCCTTGCAGATGAAGCATCTTGTGTTCTACAGTATGTAGCTCACCTGTCTATTTAATGATGTGTTGCTAAACGGTGTCCAGGCACTGAATCTTGTGTGAAAACTCTCCATTTCCAGGGTTTTTCTGGCAGAATTCCCAACTGACATCTCAGCAAATTATTTTCTTCTAGTTCTAGGAGCTGCAGATTTATTTCAATAGATGTTTAATGAAGGTCACCTAGAAATATCCATTATAATAATGTTGTCTTTACAGGAATTATAGAATTATGGTACTTCATTTATACTATATCTTATAGACATACAATTAATCATATATAGAGAGAGAAAAGAGAGAGAATTGGAGATACCTATATATACACATGCACATACATCAATTTATTCTATCATCTACTTATACACAAATGTGAGTCTTAACCAGAGTTGTTTTGTACTTTTCTGGAAAACTAACTCAGAAATTACATAGATTCTTCATCAAACAGGACTGATGACTTCCTTTTCCTGGAAAGCATGAATTTGAAGGATTTAAAAAGGACACTGCCTATCTTTTGAGATACAAGTCAAAGAGGCTATAGAGAAAATGTATCTGTTACCTACAGCTGCATAACAAATTGTCTCAGCATTGCAAACTCAAACAGTAAACATTATCTCAACGTTTTTGTGGGTCAGGAATTCAAGTACAGTTTAGTGGTCTACCACAGACTGGGTGACTGAAACAAGAGAAGTTTATTTTCTCACAGTTCTGGAGGCTAGAAGTTCAAGATAAGAGTGCTGTCAGAGTGGCTTCTGGTGAGGGCTCACATTTTTGGCTTGTAGATGGCTGCCTCTCACTGTGAGTTCATAAGAACTTCTTAGGAGGATGAAAGAGGAGAGGAAGACAAGGCATGGAGGTAGAGAGATTGATTTGATGTCCCTTCCTTTCCTCATAAGGAATACCAGTTACACTAGATCAAATCTCTAATCTTAGAACCCTATTTCATTTAACTTAAGGTCCAAATAGTCACACAGAAATTTAGAGCTTCAAATATCAATGGAGGTGACACTTCAGGCGAGACATAATTCAGCCCACAAGGGGTACTTCCGCTTCAAGTTCTCTCATGAGCCTTCAATCAAAGTGTTGGTGAGAACTTTGTTCTCATCTGTGGGATTTGAAATTTGTTCATATAGTTATTGACAGATTCAGTTGTTCATGGGCCATTGGACTGAAGGCTGCAGTTCTCACTGGTTATGGGTTAGAGAGCTTCCCTCAACTACTTTGTCAGATGGACTTCTCCCTAGGGCAGTTTTGATGTCAGTTGGCTTCCATTAGAGTCAGCAAATGACAGAGCAAGAGAGGACACAAGAGGAAAGCCACCAGTCTCCTTAAATCCTAACCTCAGAAGTGACATCCCATCACTTGTTCCATCCTATTAGTTGAAATCAAGTGACCAGATCTAGCCCAGACTCAAGCATATAAGGTTTCATAGGTCACTGATACATTATATCACAACTTACCCTTTGGGTCAGTTCCTTTACCCACGAGCAGAAGTTACTTCAGCAATCTATAGGACTCTGAAAAGCAGTGATTCCCATTGCAAGCTATTAAATCTTGATGTGGTTTGTTAGCTATCACAGACCAACAAAGTTCTGGTGAGCATCCAGAACTCTCACAGCTGGTGAAAGTATAAATGAGTATACTTTGAAAAATGTTTGGCATCATTTCCTAAAGTTGAACATATGTGTACACTTGACCCAACAGATTACACATGTGGACCAACCACACCCACAAGAATAGTCACAGCTACATTAGATAGCTCCAAATTGGAAACAACCCTCCACCAACAGTTGGATAGCTGCAGTTGGATAGCTAAATATCGTGTCATATATTCATGTAATGGAACCCAATACATCAATGAACAGTCTGTTGCTACTACAACAATATGAATAAATCAAGCACATAAGACAGTAAAGAAGAGGATAGTAACAAAGTGTTTTATATGGCTTCACTTATACAAAGTTCTATATCATGGGTGTTAGAAGTTAGGCTGTGGTTACCTTTGGGGAAGGAAAGGAGGATGATGATTAGCGGGGAAAGAGTGGAAAGTCTAGGGTACTATAATAGTGAAGTACTGGGAACACAGGGGAGTGCATGCCATAATACATTGAGTTTTCCATTTGTGATTTTCATGTTTTTTCAATAGCTTCCTGTCTTAAGAAGTCTTTATGGGTGGAAATGTCATGCATAAAAAAATCTTTAAAAAGACATCATTTACAATAACATCAAACACTACCAACAGTCTAGAAACAATTATAGACTTTATGAAGGAAATCATACAGTTTTATTGAAAAACATTTTTAAAGACAAAACTAAATGAAGAGATGTTTTATTCATAAAAAGAGATTCTTTCAAATTGATCTAAATATTAAAGCACTCAAAAAAAAAAACCTCAAGGGATATTGTGGGGAGGGTGTATGTAACTTAAAAGGCTGATTCTGATATATGTATAGATGTTTAAAGGGTCAAAAAAATAGTCAAGACAATCTGGATGAACAACAGAGGAACACTTGTTTCCAGATAGCTAGGATTACTATAAAGCTGTCGACATAAGATGACATGGTAGCAACACAGAGAAGGACAGAAGAGAAGTTCCAGATAAGTCTTTCATGGGCACTTGTTAGATGACAAATCCAAACGAGATAGATTTTTCTAATTATAGAAAACAGTATCTGCTTGCAAAAAGAGAAATTGGACCCCTTTCTCTCACACCCCCTCCCCCCCATCTGAAGGTTTTCCATACTTTACATAGACATGATTTGTGACTCCCCAAAAGACAATTCAAATAATAGAAAGATGTCAGAGAGCAATTGATTTTGGAACTTTTTTTTTTTTTTTTTTGAGACTAGGTCTCGCTATTTTTGCCCGTGGAACCGCAGGCTCTCATTGCCCGGGGTACCACAGATTCAAGCAACCTCCAGCCTCAGCTTCCCAGGTAGCTGGGATTACAGGCACACACTACCACACCCAGCTATTTTTTGGGTATTAGGTCTCGCTACCGGCCCCAGGCGGGACTCGAACCGTGATCCCTAGCCCTGGCTGCTTCATAGGCTGAAGCTTACAAGCACGAGCCACTGTGCCCGGCCCTGATTTTGGACCATTCTAAGGGAGAAAACAATCACTTCAGGAGCTTTAGTTGTCTCTGGCGCTAGGTCCACTACCCGTAACATGAAAACACAAATTGAACAACATGTCAGTGAAATTCAAGCATCAAAAATGTCTACATTTCTAAGTAACCTTCTGTGGCTATAAATTCTAAGAGAACAGTGTGACCTGGAGTAGATGAAGAGAGTGATCTCAGAAGTCTGAGATGACAAATATTTGCCATGCCTGTTCTTTCTATTCTTCAGTGATACAGAAGCACATTTTGAAAATGAATATATTGGAATAGCATGTACTATTTAGGAACAACTTTAGAACTACTACAGAAGGGTGGTATGACATAGTAAGTAACAGATTTGGGTCCCCACTCTGACCCAACTCTGTCAAGTAGAAGGTTCACAAGTAATTTAGGCTGAGCCTCAGTTTCCTCATGTGAAAAGCAAGACAGTGATGTGTCTTGGCAAACCACAGTATAAGAATGTGTTGTTCAGAGAGAAACCTCATGGCAATGTGGGAAATTAAATACCTCCTTCTGAATCAACATTAAATCAAAACAAATCCTTAGTTTCATAAGATGCCCAGCTGTTGTTATGTGAAATCTCTCTGAGAGCCAACATAAGGGACTTTCATTTAGCAAGTTCTCAAAATTGTTATTATCCTTCGTGTTCAGGGATTACTGAGTTACATAATGAGTGGAACATTACAGACAGAATAGTGACTTTCTCTATTGGTGGACTTACATATGTAAGATAGAAGTATACAGATTTATTTAGACATAGATGTCCACAGCATTCTTCATTCTCTAAGATGTCAAGTTTGTTGACTAGTTGTCCAACCCAGGGAGACATGGTACAATGGCAATCAAACCATGATTATATAGATGATTGACATATAAAAAGAATGATTGCTATATATGTGTGTGTGTGTGTGTATAGTCCTTCCAACATTTTCTATTTCACCAAATTATAGTTCCATAAGAACTATAGGTATTCTCCTGAAAAACGGGACAGATTTCATATGCTTGGGAAATCACTTTAGAAAAATGTTTCTTTTTGGTAAGATATTTGGAACTTAGGATAGACTGATGTTCATGGTGAAGGTCCAGTGGTGATGTATTGGTTATCCAGTGTTGATAGCCAATCTTGATAATGGTTATCTCACACTGTAGAACATCATTAAAACAATAAACCTTTATTGTCTCACAGTTTCTGAGTCAGGAGTTTAGGAATAATTCACTGTCTCTTATGATTGTGAGAGCCAACTGGGGCTGTTCT
Source organism: Uropsilus gracilis (assembly GCA_004024945.1). Taxonomy (NCBI): domain Eukaryota; kingdom Metazoa; phylum Chordata; class Mammalia; order Eulipotyphla; family Talpidae; genus Uropsilus; species Uropsilus gracilis. The sequence continues at coordinate 15,118 of PVHY01013533.1, read as the reverse complement.
CATCCCAAAATTGAACTGAGGCAGGAAACACTTCTGTATGCATGTAAGTCATTGGAAGATTCATTTCTTTACAGACTGTTGTAACAAGGGCTTCTGGCTGTTGTCTCTACCCCCTGCCCCTTTGTGAACATCTCCATATTTTAATTCACAAAATGGCAGCTAGGTGCCACCCAAGTGAACAAGGAAAGGGCAAGCAAATGCAGGCAAGATAGAAGTCAGAGTCTTTCTTTAACATATATTATCATTTTTTGATAAGTCAGATTTGGGGTCATTAAACATAGTCAGTTGGCCATATCCTGCTGTCACCATTTTTTAAAATAAGGTTTTATTAGAACATAGATTTTCATGGCTATTTGTGTTGTAAATTTACATATTGTAAATAAATATGCTAAACATAAGGTCTACAAAGCCAAAAGATATTTAATACCTAGCTTTTTACAGAAAAATGTAGCAACCCTGCATTGAGAGAAGGGGATTCACAAGGGTATAGCTACCACATGTCACTGGGAACCATATTAAAAGTTGTCTACCATGAAGTACCTGCCATGAGCAGACACTTGGCAGGAATGTGCTGAATGCCTCAATAATTACTTCTATCAATTTTTCTAATTCAAAAGATAAAAACCAAGTTACTAGCTAACAGAAGCCAAATTTCTTTACTGAGTATTAGGATTTGACAACTAAACTACATCACAGTTGTGACAACTTATCAACTTGTATGATTGATCCTCTTATTAGTAATTTCCATCATTATGTTAAATGAATGATATGGCAAAATTAGCTTTAAATTGAATGAATATATAGATGTGGCAGATTATTTTTTAATGACATCAGTACATTGGTAAAAGAGAAGTATTTTAGGATACTTACATAAGAATTTACCTGGGGACAAGAGTACTTATTGCAAAGAATGTATACAGTATGGCAGTTACCAACATCTTGTAATAAATACCAAGATATTACAATGTCTCTTAATACCAAGAGTTTCAAATCCTAAGTATTCTCAAAAGTATTTTATCTTTTGTGGATCTTTTCCCCCCAAAGTCAAAAATACTGTACCACACAGTTCTTTCTTAATCATTCAGGATTTTTTATGATTTTTACATAAAATGTATTTTTAGTGACTTATCTACTTACTTCAATGAATAAATCACCCAGACAGAAAACTTGCTTTAAATGAGACATTAGTCCAGACAGACCTAACATGTATATAGAACATTCTGTCCAAAACTACAGAGTACACACACTTCTCAAGAACACATGGATCACTCTCCAGGATACACCATATGTTAGGATACAAAATAAGTCTTAATAAATTTAAAAGGATTGAAATGTCAAACATCTTTTCAACTACAATGGTATAAACTAGAAATCAATTACACAAAACTGGAAAATTCACAAATATATGGAGAGTAAACAATGTTCCATTAAAAAATTAGTGAGTCAAATCAAATAAATTTTAAAAAATCCTAAGAGAAGTGAAAATGGAAATATAAAATACAAAATGGGATGCCTCAAAAGTAGTTCCAAAAGTAAGTTCATAGCAGTAAGTATTTACTTCAAGAAACAAGAAATATCTCAATTATATAACCAAGGAACAGGAAAAAGAATAAACAAAGCCCAAAGTTAATAGAAGGAAGGACATAAAGACTAGAGAAGAAATAAGTGAAATACAACAAAAAGACAATAAGTCAATGAAACAGAGCTAACTGTTAGATAAATAAAATTGACAAGTATAGCTAGATTCACTGAGTAAATGAGAGGACTCAAAATCAGATATAAAAGGAGAGATGTTAAAAACCAATACCACAGAAATACATCATAAGAAACTACACTTAATGTCTTTGATGGACATGGAAACACTAAGCAAAATGACTACAATGAAACCAGGTCCTTGAATAACTTTATTTTGGTTAAGGCTGACTGACTAGATTTTTTTTTTCCTTATGAACATAATATCAAATGAGCTGTATCCAAGGACCTGTTGTATTATGAACAAATGTATGCCAACAAATCAGACAACCTAGAAGAATTAATATGTTCCTAGAAATATACAACTAGGCCGGGCATGGTGGCTCATGCCTGTAAGCTTCAGCTTATGAAGCGGCTGGGGCTAGGGATCGGGGTTCATAGCGAGACCTAGTTCCAAAAAAAAATAGCTGGGCATAGTGGTGCGCACCTGTAATCCCAGCTACCTGGGAAGCTGAAGCTGGGGATTGCTTGAGTCTGTGGTACCCCGGGCAATGAGAGCCTGCGGTTCCACAGGCAAAAATAGTGAGACCTAGTCTCAAAAAAAAAAAAAAAAAAAAAAGAAGAACAGAAATATACAAATAATACTGAATTAGGATGAAAGAGATTATCTGAAGATTTTAATTTTTAGTATGGAGACTGAATTGATAATAACCTACCAAACAAGAAAAAGGCCAAAAACCAGATGGTAAATTCTATCACACATTCAAGGGAGCATTAATACCAGTTCTCCTTAAACTTTTCCATAAAATAGGCATGAAAACTCTTTAAAACTCATTTTACAATACCAGCATTCCCCTGACAGCAAGGCTATACAGGGATGCCACAAGAAAATAAAATTGCAAGACAATTTATCTGATGAACATAGGTATAGAACAAAATGTTAGCAAACCAAAGTCAGCAATACATTAAAAAAATCAGCTCATAATTGAGGAAAAGGTATTTCAGGGATGCAAGGATGGTTCAATATCTGCAAATCACTGACAATGAAGGATAAAATAAATCATAAACATCTCAACAGAGTCAGAAAAAAATTTGACAAAAGTTAGCATCCATTTATGATTAAAAACTCAATAAAGAAGGTATCAATAAAGGCCATATATGACAAGTCTGTAACTAACATCACAGTCTGTGGTGAAAAACTGATTGCTTTTCTTCTAAGATCAGAAACAAGATAAGGATGTCCATTCTTGCCACTTTCATGCAACACAGCGTTGGATTTTTCTTGTGTTGGCAGCATGTCACTCCTGGAAAAATATAGGTCCCGGGTGCTGTTTCATTTATAGTCCAGTTTTTCACTGAATTGAAACTTGTGGTTGGTGCTATCACAATCACCCTGGGAGTTCCATTACAGAGGAGAAAAGCAGGGTAAAGAAAATCACCCAAGATTCATACAAGTAAGAATTGTCTAACAAGTTCAGAAATCACTATATTGGATTGCACTCAAGTGTGCATGGAACTGGACTTGAATATAGGACAGCTATATCCAAGTCCTACATCCTTGGATATTGGACTTACTCTGTAGGACTTAAATAGGTATAGTTTCTATTTCACAGCTCAGGTGCACTGTTCTTTTCAACTGGCATGTAAATGAGGAACTCAGCAATTGACACTAGTAACTCTATACTTAGCAAAATACACACACACACACACACACACACGCACACACACTTATGGAGGGACCCTATGACAACAAAATAGTTTAAGGGGTGAGATAACTGGGTCATTGCCAGTCCATAAAACCATCACCAGGATAATTCAGACCCACATTGGTCTTTACTGTGTTTCCACAAATGATTTGGTAAAACAGTTGGAGAAACATGTATTAATCTGGCCCTGGAATGAAAATGAAAACATTGTTCTCTGGTACAGAGATACACACTGGAGTGCTTTTGCAACTCACACAGTTGTGCAACAAATCATTTATTATCTAAAAGTTAATCCTTTCAACATGCCTCTCGAGATTTTCTGGTTCTAAAGGTTGCACTTAAAAAAAAGGAGGAAGGAGGATGTGACTGGCCAAAAAATAAAAAATGAAAGACCATTCCATTTAATGTCCTATATTCAGACCATGTAGAAACTTATTATGAACATAAAGCAGTTTCTAATGTTTATTAAATAGATGAAAAAATAATGGAGAATGAGACATTTGGTGGAATCAGTATTAGGCACAGGTAGTGACAGACAATGCTACCCACAGGTGCCAAAGAAGGTGCCAAATCAAATGCAGGATTTGCCCCTGGTATTAGGGCAAGAAAATCAAATCCATAGCAAGAAGCAGCTGTATTTAAATTCAACAAAACTAGCTGGGTGGTGGCACAGGCCTGTAATCCCAGCTACTTGGAAGGCTGAGACTGGGGATCACTTGAGTTCAAGACTATCTCGGGCAACATAACAAGACCAGTCTCCAATCAATCAATCAACCAAGCAAAGTTGGCAGTTATTACTACGTTACAGTTTCAAGTCTTTATTCCCCACTCTCCTGCCAAATAATTGTCGTTAAGAGCACAAATGTCAAATTGGGTCTGACAATAATTGCATGGGTTGTTGACCTTTTATAGAGATGCTGCCCTGCCATTCTGTTCTGACCTTTGTGGCAAGATTTGTTAATAAGCACCGCATCTTTTAAAAAGAGAAATATCGAAGGCGGGTGTGGTGGCACACGCCTGTAATCCCGGCTGCCTGGGAGGCTGAGGCTGGGGATCACTTGTGTCCGCAGGTTCAAGACAACCCAGGGCAACTTAGTGAGACCTAGTCTGTGAATGAATGAATGAATGGATGAGTGAATGAATGAATAAATAAATAAAAATTAAATGATAAATTTCAAGAACTATCACGGTTTTAATCATTTGTCCATTCAACAAATCTGGCGTGCTACTCGGAGAGGCTACAGCGAGAGCTGCACTCACTGCGGTCTCCGTATTTTCTCCTTCGCTTTCCCTCTCCCGGCTGCTCCCACGATAGACCCCCCTACCCCCCCACATTTTCAGCTCCACAGCAGGAAACCCGTGAGACCTGGCAGGAAGGAGGGAATTTGAATTCCTATGAAAATCGTTGTTTTCCAAAATGCTCTCTAACTCGACTTCATTTCTGACCCGAAAGAGAACTCTGGAGGAGGTCGGGGGTCAACATGCCACGCCCCCTCACCCCCCACCCCCTACTCCAGCGTGACCCTAGGCAGAGATTTGATCCCCCCCAGAGCCACTTCAGTCTTTGGGAGAACTTCGGGGAGGCTAAGGTTCTCCAAGGTCAAGGCGATCGTGGGGTCAGCCCAGCTCAGAGATGCGGAGGCGTCTTCCTCTCGCAACCAGGCGAGACCACACCGGTGGCCCTGAGGTCCCAAGGAAAAGGCCCCCGGCCCAGAAGCCCAAGGCTTTACCTCCGGGAGGTGGCAGACAGACCTGGCACGGCCGTGGCTCCTGCCTCCTTGCACCCCAGAAGTGCGAGCAAGCCCTCCGCATGCCTTGGGGAAGGGGGCGGGGTCGCCGCCTAGCGCCGTCTCCATAGCGACCCAGGCAAGCAGCCAGGGGGACTGAGCGGTCACTCCGGCTGGGGCCGCCCGGTGCACGCCCAGCGCCGGCCTGGGCGGGCCACCGCTTGAGTCCCCGCGGCCGCCACAGCCCAATTTCTGTCACCAAGAGTCCCAGCTCTTAGCCACCTTCCAGGGGCTGGTCCTGCCTGTCCTAGAAGTCTTTGAAGGGTTACCTGAGAAGCCAGATGCCAGGGGACCCCAAGAAGGAACTGGGACACTGATGCCAACATTTGCTTGATCTTAAATATCTCTCTCTCTATATATGTCTATATAGATATATAATTATATATATATATATTATTTGAGACTATATATATTTACGACTAGGTCTGGCTATGTTGCCCAGGGTAGTCTTGATCCCCCGGACTCAAGCGATTCCCATCCTCAGCCTCCCTGGTAGCTGGGATTACAGGTGCCTACCACCGTGCCTAGCTGCTTTTTTGAGACCAGGTCTCGCTATGTTGCCCAGGGTAGTCTTGAACCCACGAACTGAAGCGATTCCAGGTCTTTTGCCTCCCAGTGCTTGGATTACAGGCACATACCCACACCTGACTTAAATGAGTAATTTTAAGGTCCTGTGAAAGGAAAGGTAGGGATTCTCATCATCAGCCAGTCAGAATATTTGCTGATTTTAGCACTATGTAGGAGACACCAAAACCAAAATAATAAAACTTTTAAAAACGACTTTTCCTAATTAGTTCCTCATGGTGCGGGTCAACCTTTAAGGAATTATGGCGAAGCCTTTTCTGATTTATATGGGAGATGAATAGTTTTCACCATGGAAAGATGTTCACTACATAAACCGGGTTAGAAAACCTGATGACTATTAGGATCTAATTTTCGTAAAATTGAAGTCTGGAAATATGCACATAAATATGGTTTGCTCTGGTAGCACGATTTCTTAAATCTCTAGTTAAATTTTTTCTACAGTATTCAACATCTAAATAACTTTAATTCTCCAAGTTTTATTCTAACCCAAGCTTCTTATTTTTCCCGCTGCCTACCCCGTTAAATTTTATGAAAAGTTACAAATTAGATAGACTAAACCTGGGACCCACTTGGGGTCCCTTCTGCTCAAAGGGACTGAATAAACAAGGTCGAATTGCTGCCTGGTCACTAACTCACAGGAAACAGCTTTTGTTTTACTCCATTCTCAGGACTCAGCCAAGAAAAACATTCATGTGGCAAAATTTCCTTTGGTGTCTTACCCTAAAGTGCTTTTTTCCCTCTCCTCAAGCCCCTAATCGCTCATCCCAATAGAAGTTTCCAAGCTGCCCTATTTCATGTTCTGGTGCGTCTCTCATTTTTAGAAGTGGAATTTAAAGGCTGATTATGCTTGAATCACTCCCAATAAGAACTTGGTTTATTTTCATAGGAAACATACCTAAGAGCTGCATTTCAAGCATCCTTTTCTCCCCCTGCCCCTCCCCCTCCAGCTTTGTGATAGATTTAAAAAGAAGTCATTGTGGTTGAGTTGCTGATAATACATTTTCTAAGCACATTTTCTGTGTCAAGACAAATCACGAAAATGTTTAAGAAACCTATTAGTACTTGAATAGTCAGAATGTTCCCATTTTAAATACAAATAGCAAAATCCAAATGTGTAGTATTCATTGCAGAAAGTGACAAATTGCAAACAGAGAGAATTTAAAAGAATACAAAGACAGACAAGACAAACTGATCACTATTCTATGAACTCAGAATGCCAAAATTTACTAAAAACCAAGGTTGTTTTTGGTATTGCTCAATGGATTGCCACCCTTCTCAATACCACTGAGGTGCTTGTTTCCGTGGCCTGAAAACAAGGAAGCAGCATAGGCTTCTTCTACAGGGTGAAGGTAACTATGAACGGATAAACAATGAAGTACTGATACATTACAGCATGCAAGAGCCCCAAAAGCATCATGCTAAGTCAGCCGACTGCACAAAGTATGACTTTATAGAAAAATATTCGGAATAGGAGATTCCACAGAGAAAGGAGGGTAGTGGCACCAAGGGATGGGGGTTTTGGAAGGTGGAAAGTGACTGCTAAAGGGTTTTAGTGTGATGAAAATGTATTACAATTAGATAAATATGCTTCTATTAAAACCCTATGACTTGCACACTTTAAAAGCTGAAAAGGGTCCTGAGGCTGTTTCTGGTGTCAGCTCTAGTGCTAAGTGTTTTAAACAACCCCCCTTCTTCTTTACTTCCTCTCATAACAAGCACTATGAACTGATTATTAACCTCATTTTCTAGACTGAAAACAGAAACTGCATAAATGTACATGAACACAAAACTACGAGACAGAATAGGGATTCAAATCAAGGTATAATGTTAAAGTTCATGATCATCTCAGACAGATGTATCTGTGTAGTGCAAATGTACAAAATTTGCAGGAAAGTTTCCGAAACTTAAATTTTATAAGTACATTCCCTCCCTTTGAGGATATATTGACTTTATATTCTCAGAGTGAAGGCTAGAGGTTTCTTCCAAACAGACAACACAGGTTCATTTAAAACAATCACTTTATTATTAAAAATAGCATATTTCACAAATACTCATTCAACATTTTGTTGTCACTGGCCACTGGCACACACACCAGAGTGTGTACTGATTGTCAAACATAAACTGAAGCGGGCTGCCCTGAAAAGCCTGTGCATCATCAACTTACAATCAACACTGCAGTAAGTTTGGTGATCTCAGAAAGCCCGATCAACGACATTTAGCACAATACATTTCAAGTATAACCCTGTAAGGCAATAATATAAAGCATAGCAGCACACCCTCATGATCATATTTCCTGATTAAACCTTCAACAAGACCCAGACCTCCAGTTATGGTGAATTACATCAAGTCAAATTTACTAGAAGCAGTATGTGGAAACAATCATTGCACTTGCACTTTACATCAAGTCAAATTTACTAGAAGCAGTAGGTGGAAACAATCATTGCACTTGCACTTTAATTAATTTAATTCTGTATTGTGGATGATGATTCTGCTACTGGATTCAGCTGGAAATTTAAAGAATGCTGCTGTACTTCAAACCATGAAAAAGCAACTGCATTTCATTTTAGCTGGTAGAAGTATCTGGAACATCTTGTGCATCTGCCAAATGGAGTTTCTGTCTGCATTTATCAGTCAAGAAAAATCTGAGAACTTTCAAATTCTGGAAACTAAACTTAGCAGTTAAGGGACAGGTTTTTTTTTTTAAAGTGGGAGAATTTGTTTAAAGGGAAGGTACTGACATTGCTATTAAGAAATCTGGAAGTGGTAGTAAGGTAATTTTGAAATGTAGTAAAGCAGTTATAGTTAGAATTTTAAGATTTTTCTTAAAAAAAAAAAAAAAACCAGCAACCACCAAATCAACACTATGTTACAGATTCTAACAGCACAATAATAGAATTATAGCAATACAGCAAGGCTCGCATGGTATAGAGCTAATTAGAAGCAAATATGAAAACTTAGTGGATTAAAAAAGTTCATTAGAGGGGACATCATCACTTTATCATCTTGGGGAAATAATTTCTTTGTAAAAGTGAAAATAAAATTATCATAACTCCAAAACCTTTTCTATAATCCTTTGGATTATTCTTTGAGAAGACTAGAAGTAGAATAAAACTAGAATAAAACTTCTGAACATATTATTACCATCTTTATCATCATCATTGCCTTTCATTTTTTTTTCATCTATATTGCCCCCATTTGTTATTTCTCAAGACCCAATTCAGATGACATGGATACACTAAGAATAGCTAAAAGCTAGCAATAATGGATGGTAGAAGTGAAAATGGAGACATAAGCACTGCTATCAAAGACAGTCTCATTCTGTTGCGAGGCTGAAATTTAACACATATGAAAAACAACAGATCGAATAAGGCAGATGCTGGTCTGCAGTGTGACGTCCTAAGGAAATGCTCACCTTGAGGCATTGGATATAAAGATGGGGAAGCTAGAGTAGCTCTAGGCAGCAAGAACAACCTGAGCAAAGGCACTAAGCTGACCAAGAACACAGTGTGCTCTTAGACGTCCGGAGACCAGCTCAGGAATGAGACACGGAACAGAGGGACAGGACAGGCTGTGACTGAAATCAGCAAGAGCCTTTTTAATTGAATAAAAAAAGACTTGGTCAGAAATATGAGTGGGAAGATGAAAGAGATATTTTAGGTCGAATAACTTGGTGACAATGTCTACTGTGTACAGTAGCAGTGAGCAACAGAAATACAATGCAAGCTACAGAAGAAATTTTTTTAATATATTTTTACACTAACATCAAAAATTATCATTTCAACATGTAGTTAATATGAAAATTATTAGATATTTTACATTCCTTTTTCAAACTAAATCTGAAATCAGATGCACTTAAAAAAGACATTCCGTCCACACAGCCGTGTCTTGTGCTTAGTAGCTCACAGCTAGTGACTGCCATCTTGGCTAACGCAGCTTTAGAGTTGGAACAGAAATTTGAAAGGTTATGAAATCAGGTGACAAGAGTAGAGAATAAAGGAATAGAAGAACTAACTGTAATTAAGAGTCAGCATATAATTCTATGTCCAAGTCCAGGCTCACGGCAAATAGTACCATGACTGATTAGCAATGTCTGCTATAATTATATAATAGATTTGAATATAATCTTGAAGATAAAAATAACAGAGCCACTGATGACTGGAGGTAAAATGAAGGGGAAAGTTGAGGGCAAAGAGAACATTTGTTACTGATGAAGAAACTAGGGATGCGAGACTTTCTTTGGTCAAGGTTGCACATATCTGAAACCAAGCAATTGCCAAACTCTTGTATTCTAGAACACTGCCTTTTTAACGGGTGATGAAATTGAGTAAAGTGGTAAGACTAATAAATCTAAATGCTTAGCAAAAATTCAAGATGATAGAAGTTATAGTCATATAATCATATGAAGAATATAAAGTTTAGAGTAAATAAAAAGAACAAAGAACCAGACCCTGCTCCTAAGAAAAGTCCTCCAATTAACTTTTATCTTCCACATTTAAGTCTTTCTTAGCAATAATATCTTACATGAATATCTCCTCATAATTTACATGACTTAAAATATTTTTTCATCTGTAAAATGGCAGTACCACCTACTTCCAATACCACCTACTTCCAAAGGTATGATCAAGTAAAACGAAGTGTGTAAAAATCTTAATCTAACACTTACAATTAATAAAGATTAGCTGTTATTACTGAATTTATACATAATTCCCTGTTTCTTCACTGTTATTGTACAAGTCAGCAATTAAGAACATATGTTGCAATAATGTATCTATGAATATTCTATAATCTAGAATTTTTTTGTACACAGTTACACATAGCATTTGCCTCAAATTACATAGAACACTGGAGGAATTAACAATTGCTCAAGGTTCTATTATCAAGATGTGGGCCAAATTTCAAAAATCAAATCTCTTGACTCCAACTAGTAACCCTTCTAGTATTACCAGTCTGGTTCAAAGCAATGTTCTACCTCTCAAATTCAGTTTGTAAATAGATTATTATTGTTATATGTCTCACATTGACTATCACCATGTTCAAAATTAATTTGAATAACAGTATCTATTTCAAAATAATTATGAAAAATCAAAACCCATGTGCCTTGTTAATATGCTCTAAACAAAGCCTATAATATCACCTTATTTCACATGTGCCTTGTTAATATGCTCTAAACAAAGCCTATAATATCACCATCTTATGCATCGAAAATATTCTATATAATGCTAGTAAGTATAGTAATACATCTGCATACCCAAGTATCATTTAGCATCAGAATCCAAGATTCAAAATACTCCATATGGCAACTGGCATAATTCTTAATTCTCTTGTTAAAAATACTTTGTGTTTCAAAAGTCTGAAAACAATACAAAGCAAAGCAGCACAAACCAGAAGAAAACCCAATTTCAGCATACAAAATAACTGGAAAATTCCATTTTAAAACCAAAGGGAAGATAACCAAGTAAATAAAAATAGGTGTTATTGTCAATTAATTAGGCCTACTGATTAGAAAGCATATAACTTGTAAACTTTTCACTGTTGACTTTAGGCAAAGGATACATGGAAGAATTCAGTTCTTCTAACTGTAACACAAAGAAACAAATTAAATTTTAGCTTTTGTAAATACAAATAGCATACATACATAATTAAATATATACATTTTAAATAAGTTATTTTTCATTAAATTTTCTTAATGAAAAAACAAAAACAGTCTCAAAAAAATTCAAACTGAGGAATTCATATATATGAAGTTTATAAAGTAGTTTTAGTGTTTATTATTAGTTAAATAAGAATACAAAAAGTAGTTTTCGTGTTTACTACTAGTTAATAAGAATACGAAAAGAGAATTAAATCACGTGATAAAACTGGAGCTTTAAAATTATTTTCAAAACCAGGCATGATTACAATCATATCTAATTAATAGTCTTTAAAAGAAAAAAATAATTTTTAAACTTTAATGAATTAAAGATTTCATAAGATTCAGTTCTCAGTATGAGGTAGAACTGATCATCCTTATTTTAAAGAGAGAAAAATTTCAGCAATAGAAATGTTAACTAAATTGCCCAAATGTACACAGTTATACACCAAAAGTAGACTCTGGACTAAATTAAGGCTTTGGGTTTCAAATTCAGTATTCTTTTCAACAGTCACTGCCACTATCCTAAAGGTATTACAAATTAAGCTAATATTTCTTAAGAGGAACTTACAAAAGGAAATACTAAGACTGAATGTGGTATTTGAAATAAGTATAGGCTTGCAATTTTGAAGAAGACTATACAATTTCCCTCATCTTGAATGAGCACAAGAGATCATGATAATGGTACACAGATGACATGGTAGTGGGAGAACTATGAGGTATACAACAATGTAAGAAAAAAATATAATTAATAACAAAAAGGCATCACAAAGACACAATTGTGAGGGGAAAAAAAAAAATTCCCTCCCCTTTATTTTAAAGAAAAAACAAAACTAATCCTCTTTGTTACTGGTGAATATGTAATCTGACACTAACATTCAATTTAATGTTAAATTTAATTCTTATTTCTGTTCCTTAATTAATACCTCCAGTTTAAGAATCATGCTCAGTGTCATGGGCTGAACCATGTCTTCTCAAATTCCTATGTTTTAGCCCTAATCCTTACTTCCTTAGTCTATGAGGCAGTACTTGGAAATATACTCTTAAAAGGTCATTAGGTTGAGATCATGAGGTTAGGCTTTAATTCAATATAACTGGTGTCCTTACATGAGGAGGAAGTTTGTTCACAAGTGCCCAGGCACTGAGAATACCATGTGAACATGAAGATAGCATCACCAAGTCAAGAACAGAGGCCTCAAAAAAGAAAGAAAGAAAGAAAGAAAAACCTACCCTGCTAACCTAATCTCCAACTTTTGAGCCTCTAGAACCAACCTTGTAATTGTTGAAGCCACCCAACCTATGGTTCTTTGTAATGGCATTTCTAGTAAGGTAATACACATGGCAGTGAACTAAATAAAATAAAATAAATAAATAAATAAAAATAGAATTCTACAAATAAAAATAGAGTTCTGTAGTTAAAAATAAATATTTAAAAGATAATAAAAATTAGCCGGGAACGGTGGCTCATGCCGGTAAGCTTCAGCCTATGAAGCGGCCGGGGCTAGGGATCGCGATTTGAGTCCCTCCTGGGGCCCATAGCAAGACCTAGTTCCAAAAAAACAGCTGGCATGGTGGCACGCGCCTATAATCCCAGGTACCTGGGAAGCTGAGGCTGGGAACTGCTTGAGTCTGTGGTACGCCGGGCAACGAGAACCTGGGGTTCCATGGGCAAAAATAGCGAGACCTAGTCTAAAATAAATAAATAATAATAATACCACCTGCATAAATAATGCAAAATTTACTAATCAAGTCAGGAACTTTTAACATATACCTTCTACAATTTAAGATCTTGTCATAAATGCAGAGTGAATATTTTGTGTTACATTTGTCTGTGTTCTCAGAATACATGTCTACATCTAAATATAATCATTTCCTGGGAATATATTTCTTTACAATTTCAACAAGGATAAAATGTGAAAACATATTAAGTGATGGAATCTAGAATTAGAAGTCATATTGCATGATTCTATTTATATGGAAAGTCCAAAACAGGCAAATCCCGAGAGACAGAAAACAAGAGAGATCGCTAGATAATGAGAGAGGAGAGAGAACTGAGAGGCGTAGTGTTTCTTTTGGGGGCAATGAAAGCATCTGGGATGAGATAATGGTGATGTGTGTATAACATTTAAAGCAGTTATAAAAAACACTAGTTGTACTTTAAAATAGTAAAATGGGCAAATTTTATCTTAATTAAAAATATGAAAAAAGGACAAAAAACTTTACTCACATCAGACAGAAGCCTATCCAGATTGGAGTCACTAGCTGTTTTTCTCTTTTCTTCAGGAAGTTCCTCTAACTCCCCGTAGAGCTCCAAATTCAAGCGGGCTAATTTCTCCTGCATCCCCCGAACATGTTCCATCTGTTCAATGGAACATTCATTTCCTGAGGGAGCATTCCAGAACATTAGTAAAGATTAGAATAGTTCAAACTCACCTTCTTGAGGAAAAAGTTTTGAACTCTATTCCAAAAGAAATAAGCTGCCTTCTTTTGTAAATCACATTGTAAATGATTTCATCATTTTCTGTGTATAATTAAAATCAAGTTTTTGGCCAGGAAATGATGATGATAACTATGAACCTGAAACAAATCATACAGGAATACTCTTTAAAAAAAAAAAAAGTACCACTTGGGTAGAGAAAATGTAATTTTCTCAATAGCAATATCAAATATAGAAGCAACAATGATCTACTCATAAGACTGAATACTGCCATATGAACTGAATGACTTGACATTTTACAATCATTTGTGTAAAAGTAAAGGTACCTATAAGAACTTCAATTATGAGTCATTTTGCAAACTACATATTCCTCCTTTAAGAGATATAAATGAAAGTATTTACAAAGCACTAAGTTTTAAGAATCAAACACACAATACACTATTTTCAGTTGTATAGAGCAGTGCAAGACAGCTGCTAAAGACTAGGTCTTACATAGACTACTGTCTTCAGAGGTGCCATTTGTTGCCCAGAATAACTAATGCATGCACATGACATAATTTAATTTTTATACAGTTTTAAGTATAGCTTCTTCAGTACTACAAGTTTTCCTAAAAATACTGTTTTCCCAAAGGTATTACAAAGGTATAGTACAGCAAAGCTAAAGCTGAAGTATGTATCTCAAATAAGTATGCATTAATGTAATTTATGCTATAGTTTCTTCCATTCAGCTTTATAACATCTTTATAAAATATTTACAACATGAATTCTACTAATAATTCTTTCTTCATAGTAAATATCTCAGATTTTCTCTATTTTAATGCTATCTTCAACGATAGAAACCTGGAAGGTCAAGTGGAAGAAATACCTCAAGATATGTATGTGTGTGCTTGTGTACATATTCATAGACAGAGACAGACAAATTAGGATGAGTACATGGGAAGGCAGGAAGGAGAGAAGGATAAGGAGGAATGGTAGGAGGACAGGAGGAAAAACAATAGAGTAAAAATATAAAGAGGTAAACCGGGCATGGTGGCTCATGAGTGTAAGCTTCAGCCTTATGAAGTAGCTGGGGCTAGGGATCGCGGTTTGAGTCCCGCTCAGGGCAACATACAGAGACCTAGTCACAAAAAATAGGTGGGCGTGGTGCCGTGCACCTGTAATCCCAGTTACCTGGGAAGCTGAGACTGGGGATTGCTTGAGTCCATGGTACCCCAGGCAACGTGAACCTGTGCTTCCATGGGCAAAAATAGCAAGACCTAGTCTTAAAAAAAAAAAAAAAAAA